>JAVJIF010029459.1:0-52055 GCA_038442645.1 Agave tequilana | reverse complement strand
CCAATAACTATTCTAACAAATGTCTTTGATAAATGTTACAATGGTCCAAGCACGAATTGGAATTTGAAGACCGCCATGCAGGAAAGATCCATTAAAACATTTGAAAATCTCAAGTAAATTATGAATGCTTTTTTGCTGCAATGAATAGAGAATGGATTTAGGGAAAAAGGAAGGTTAGAACCGTCAAAACCTTGTCAGAGGATCATGGGGAACCCTTAGATGAATGGAGACACCAATTGCCGCACTAGTATGGTTAGCTAAGTTATTAACAAAATTATAGATACTTACAATGTGAATTACACTTTTGAACCTATATACAAACTAAAGGAGATTGAGCAATAACTAGGGTGAGACCATTGGAGGGGAGATTGAGGTGTTCTCTATCATTATAAGTCTACACAGACATTAAGTCCTTATCGTTTTGCTTTAGTGATAGATGAATTTAGTAGGCATATTCAATGTTCATGTTGTTTGCCGCTGATATAATAGTAGTTGATAAGACTAGAGGATGAATAAGTTCTAAACTAGAAGATCGAGAGAAACCTTGAATCTCTAAAAGATTTAGAATTAGTAGGATAAAAACATAGTATATGAAATTTTACTTTAGCAAAATGATGAGAAGTACTGTTAAAAAAATGATGAGAAGGAACGAATATATAATACAAATTGATGGTCAAGAAATACCTTTGAGTTCTCATTTTTTGTTGTTTGGATAATCATTCATCAAGATGGTAGAATCGAGGAAGATATGTTTTGTAGAATCAATGCGAGATGGTTAAAGTAGAGAGGTGTCTTTGGTGTTTTATATGATCACAGAATGGCCATGAAATCGAAGGAAATTTTTTTATAGGATGGCTATTAGAAGTGAGCTCTATGGTTTAATGTTGGGCAATTAAGAAATAAAGTCAAAAAATGAGCGAAGAGAAATGAGAATGCTGAGGTAAACGACTAGGAGAGAGAGGATGAGAAATCATCATTTGTAAAATGTAGGAATACTCCGATTCAGGATAAATGCGGGAGAATTGATTGAGATGGTTTGAACATGTGCAACGCAAGCCAACTAGTGTGCCAGTTTGGAAAGCAATTGGATCGTAGTTAATGGGGCAGTGAGGACAAGAGGGAGGTCTTAAGACTCTTAACAAAGTTGGATGGAGGAAATTAAGAAGGATATGTTTACTTCATGTTGCTGAGTTGATATCCTTAATAGAGCTGAATCAAAGAAAATGATTCATGTAGCCGACCCCAAAAAAATTGGGATCAAAGCTTTGTTGTCGTTGTTATTGAGGAGTGTTCTCTTACCTTGTCTCTTAGTCATTAACTAAAGAAGACTCATCTAGTTATCAAACTTTATCTACATATATGTGTGTGTATTGCGGATATATGCCTTTTTCCCCTCCTGCATATTGCAGCTCGGGGCTTGGGTGAATGTGTTTGTTTAGCATGCATTTTAATGTTGGATTTTATTGCAGAGATTTGTCCTTCAACAACCTTACTGGGGATCTTCCTAATTCAATTGGCTCCTTGTCAAACCTTTCAAGCCTGTATGCCATCTCTGACTGTACAATTTGCAAGAGATATGGTTCATTATTTCTGGCTTCATATGTTAAGTTTCCTAATATAAGGCTGATATCTTATATTGCAGTTATTTACAAGACAATCAATTACTGGCCAAGTAAATATTCTCACCAGCCTTACTTTAACTACACTGTAAGTTGGTTTTGTTTCATGTGAAGATACAATCAATTAACTGGCCAAGTAAATATTCTCACCAGCCTTACTTTAACTACACTGTAAGTTGGTTTTGTTTCATGTGAAGGTACTTCTCTCAACAACTATATTTTGTAATAGCTTTTCTTTTGAACAGAAATATTGCAAACAATCATTTCAGTGGCTGGATCCCGCAGGAGTTCAGAGCTATTCCAAATCTTACGTCAGTAGTTCATTCACCCTTTGCCATCTGCTTATTTTTTCTTTTTCAAGTTTTTTTTAGCACTTCTCTGTTCCATATGTTTATATTTCTGCCCCATTTGCACAGAGTTGGAGGTAACTTGTTTGCAAATGTTCCTGTCCCACCTCCACCTCCCTATGCCCCACCTCCTCCTAGGAGGCCGCATAATAATCGTAACCATAGTCAGGTGCCTCCAGAATCACCAGAGGGATCTGGAGGCCTAGTCCCAAACCAGGATCATGGCAAAAATAAGAAAGGTTTGACAGGTGGTCAGATTGCAGGCATAGTCATTGGCTTTGTTCTTTGTGCTTTATGTGTGGCCCTTGCTGTGGCCTTTTGTCTTTGGAATATTTGCAAGGTAAAGGTGATACAAGAGCTAGATCAAGTGACACCCAGAGGTCTCCTCCTGTTGTAGCTGATACAGGTACATTTATTTTCTCATCTTCCGCTTTATCTTTCATGAGTGCATCAGCACATATAGATGTCCTTTACGTTTGGTAGAAGCTAATGTCATTGCATCAAGAAAGGTGTCACATGATGTCATACTAAATTGTCAATTTTTGAAGTGATATGAGCTCATCTTACAATGCAAAAGGAAAGGATCAATCTCTATATTCTTCCTAGTCATAAGAAAAAGAATTTATCCTTTTTTAAATTTGAGTCATTCATCTTCAACTGTAAATATGAATATCTCATCTTAGATAATATACTCTCCAAACATGAAACTCTTTGTTAATTAAAATCTGGATTGCATCTGTTACTCCACACCTGTCTTTATTGATGTTATATTCTTGTCTGGGCCCAATATGCTTACTTAAGCATGAGTGAAACTCTTTTTAACACTAAACAATAAGGTTAATAATTTTATACACTAAAATAATTAGAATGGATGTAAGGTAAGGCGATAAAGAAGAGAGTTGAAATGTGCTTGTTTTAGGAAGTTCAGGTTCAACTAGATGTCAAAGCAATGGAGGATTAGTTAACATGGTGTAAGTCTGTGATTAGATTTAACAGATAAATGATTAGCTCTCTAGTTTTACATGTTATGAGGTCATTTTCCCATCAGTGACGTTTTCCCCTTCTTTTAAAAGTAATTACCTAGAGAATTTAACTAATAGACCTATACTATGGCAGTTTCTCATTTAGCTGGGGCAAAACTGGTTCTTACTTCTAGGAAAATCAGAATTCGAACCTGCAATATGGCCACTGGCTCAATGTCTGATATGATAAGTAGCTTAAAAGCAGGAGGGAGGGATTTACTGATTTAGATGCAGTAGCAGGATTACGATCTATTGAAAGACTTGAAGTGCTAGATCATATGTATTGTTGTTAGGTCTGTGGAGGAATAGATGTCTTAACTTAGATGGGAATCAACCTCTCCTTTATATAGATTAGATAAATACAAAATTACAAGAATACCCAGTCTTGTGCTACACACATGGAATAATTTTCATAGAAACATTAATGTGGTAGTTAGCACAATGAAGTTTTAGCAGTAATACATTGGCATCTGTGTCAGAATTAAATGATAGGTTTTAATTGGTTCCATATATCTATATTGTAATTAAGAAATACATTACTGGAGTAAACTAATATGCAGTGATGCACAAGAACAATGATCTCTTTGATGTTTGTTTTAAAATAGCAAGCATTCAATAATCATCGGTTTTTAACTTAGGGATTACATGGATAAGTTTTCTCGAACAAGAAATAAAGGTCCAATGTTGTTTTCCATTTTTTTTCCCAACTTGTGATTCTTTATCCTATAGGTTTTTGCAGCAGCTAATTTCCCCCCCCCCCCCACTTCTGTAGTGACTAACAAGGAGGCGCACGAGCAAAATCTGAGAAGTGTTTCGATGACAAATCTGAGGCCTCCACCAGGAGAGAAAATGATGGTTGAGAAGGCATATGGGAAAAACGGGTCTGTAAAAAGGCCAAAACTAAAACTTACTGCAACTTCCTACACTGTTGCATCTCTTCAAACTGCAACAAACAGCTTTAGTCAAGAATTCCTTGTTGGTGAAGGTTCGCTGGGCCGGGTCTATCGAGCAGAGTTTTCCAATGGAAAGGTAGGTAATGAATCTACTGCTGGCTGTCAAAGTTTATGTTTTCTTGCTTCATTAATATCTAATTTCATATGAAGGACAATAATGGGTGATATTACTGTTAGGATTTTGCTTTGTTTTTCAAGAAGAGATTATGGTCCAAGAAAATCCAATTGAATTGGAAAAGATGATGGATTGAAGCAGAAGAAGCAAATTAAGATGAAACAGTTTCCTTTTAAGGCGATTGCGAGCTTTCTTTTCAGAAGGAGTATAAATAGGATTTAATTCCTATTCAATGAATGTTTATTTCTAAAGATTAAAGGGTCTAGAATCCTTCTAGATCAAGAAGATCAATTCCTAAAAGGATTGATCAAGATTCTTCAACCATCCAAAGGCCAAGATCATCTCATAGTCCAAAAATGAGTTGTATTATAAAATCCTATAAATAAAAGTTGTAACCAAGCATTATAATTACCTCAACCAAACAAGTCTCAAGGAGTTTCTACAATAGAGAATCTCAAGTAAAGGAGATCAGAGGAAACCAAGAAAAAGAGGAGCAAGTTGAAGGTGCATAGAGAGAAGGTAATACTCTTATAATTTAGGGCTAGATTCAAGTGAAAAGTGAATACTCTTGTTGCATCAAGGGGAAGGTTAGATCTTTTTGTACCAAGTCTATTAATAAAGCTCTCTCAAATTCTCTCCCCATGGACGTAGGCAAGTTTGGACCGAACCACGTTAAATTCTTGTGTTCTTTCTTTATTACTCTTTTGTCTGGGTATTGTTAGTTTGCTTTACATCAAGCTTTCCTTTTGCAAGTACTGTTCATATTGCCAAGTTCCGCTAACGTCGATCCTGGGAGTCACAACAATTGGTATCAGAGCATATCAATTTCGGAACAATTAATATCAGAGTTAAAAGTTGACGAAAGACAATATGTCGAAGATAGGAAGTTCTACGACAACGTTCAAGGTTGAGAAGTTCAATGGCAAAAGAAACTTCAGCTTATGACAAAAGAGGGTGAAGGCGTTGCTGGTGCAACAAGGTCTTCACAAGACCTTGCAGGGTAAGTCAGCAAAACCTATAGGTACATCAAATGAGGGTTGGAAGGAGATGGGTCTAAAAGGAGTAAGTACGATCCAACTATGTCTTGTAGACGAGATTATGTACAACGTGATGGATGAAATGGCTACAGGATTGTGGTGAAGGTTAGAAACGTTGTATATAATGAAAAGCCTCTTTAACAAGCTGTATCACAAGAAACAACTATATGAGCTACACATGAAGGAAGAGACAACAATGTTGGAGCATCTAAACTTCTTTAATAAGGTCATTAGCGAGCTTCTAACTGTTGATGTCAAGATCGACGAGGAGGACAAGGCGTTGATACTTCTCAGTTCTCTTCCAGAGTCATATGATCATATCATCACTACCATACTTTACAATAAGGAAACTCTCATCTTGAAAAAGTTCACGTCAACTCTCTTATTTAATGAGATTAGGAAAAGGCCAAATCAAGAGGAGCAGACAGGGTCGGGTTTGGTGGTCACGAGGAGGAAAGGAAGAGGAGAAGAAAGAAAAGGTCCAAGCTGATCAAAAGTGTGTCACTTTTGTCACAGGGAAGGTCATTGAAAGAATGACTGCAAGCATCGGCAAGAGTGGCTGAAGAAGAAGTTGCAAGCTGCGGAGGCAGACATAGCAAGCGGTGTAGAGGACACCGAAATGTTAATAGCTTCTTACGAAGACAACACTTCTCAAGATAAAGGCTGGATATTTGATTCAGGTAGTACGGTTCATGTATGTTTTCAGAAATACCTGTTTAATAACTTCTTAGTTGCAAAGGAGGAAGGGATTGTCAAGATGGTGGATGGCTCGGCTTGCGAGGTCATCAACACTAGCACAGTCAAGGTTACAGGAAGAGATGGGATAGTGCGTGCTCTGGAGGCGGTCCGGTATGTCCTGGAGGCACGATATAATTTAATATCCATAAGGGTGCTTGACAAAGAAGGATGCCGGATCTAAGTGCAACAAGAAGTCGTCACAGTCAGCCAAGGAGACAGGGTAATCCTGAAAGGAGAGAAGTGTAGAGGATTATACAAGCTAAAGGAAGGAAACTCAGATCGAGGTGGAGTTTCAAGGATAAGCTTGGAAGGGAGTTCATCGCGAGGTGGAGCTTCAACTGTAACGGGGCGTGAACCGGGTCAAAGTGTTGGGCAAGGCACGAGATGGCCCAAGCTATGGCGGTAATCCGCCGAAGGCTCCGGGGAGAGGGGGCAAGAGTTAAAGACTTCACGGTACGGTTACAGCCAAAGAAAAAAATCAGGTATTAATCTGAAATCTCAAGTTGTTTTGCTAAAGGCTTGAAAAAACAAATCAAGGTGGAGATTGTTAGGATTTTGTCTTATTTTTTAAGAAGAGATGATGGTCCAAGAAAATTCAATTGAATTGGAGAAGACGATAACTTAAAATAGAAGAAGCAAATTAAGATGAAACACTTTTCTTTTCTGGCGATTGCGAGTTTTCTTATCAGGAGGAGTGTGAATAAGATTTAATTCCTATTCAATGAAGGTTTGTTTCTAAAGATTAAAGGGTTTAGAATCCTTTTAGATCAAGGAGATCAATTCCTACAAGGGTTGATCAAGACTCTTCAACTATCCAAGGCCAAGATCATCTCATAGTCCAAATATGAATTGTATTGTAAAATCCTATAAATAAAGGTTGTAACCAAGCATTGTAACTGCCTCAACCAAACAAGTCTCAAGGAGTTTCAACAATATAGAATTTCAAGTAAAGGAGACCAGAGGGAGCCAAGAAAGAGAGGAACAAGTTGAAGGTGCATAGAGAGAATGTAATACTCTTGTAATTTAGGGTTAGATTCAAGTAGAAGGTGAATACTCTTATTGCATCAAGAGGAATGTTAGATCTCTTTGTACCAAGTCTATTAATAACTCTTTCAAGTTCTCTCCTCGTGGACGTAGGCCAAGTTTGGGCTGAACCACGTTAAAATTTTGTGTTCTTTCTTTATTACTCTTTTGTTTAGGTATTGTAGTTTGCTTTACATCAAGCATTCCTTTTACAAGTACTGTTCATATTGCCAAGTTCCGCTAACGTTGATCCTGTGAGTCACAACAATTGGTATCAGAGCATATCAATTTCGCAACAATTGGTATCAGAGTTAAAAGTTGACGAAAAGCAATATGTCGAAAATAGAAAGTTCTATAATAAAGTTCGAGGTCGAGAAGTTCAATGGTAAAGGAAACTTCGGTTTATGGCAAAAGAGGGTGAAGGCCTTGCTGGTACAGTAAGGTCTTCATAAGATCTTGTAGGGTAAGTCAGCAAAACCTGCAGGTACGTCAAATGAGGATTAGGAGGAGATGGGTCTAAAGGCGGCAAGTACGATCCAATTATGTCTCGCAGACGAGGTTATATACAACGTGATGGATGAAAAAACGACCACGAAATTGTGGTCAAGGTTAGAAACGTTGTATATAACGAAAAGCCTCTCCATCAAACTGTATCTCAAGAAATAACTATATAGGCTACGCATGAAGGAAGGGACAACAGTGTTGGAGCATTTAAACTTCTTCAATAAGGTCATTAGCGAGCTTCTACCTGTTGATGTCAAGATCGACGAGGAGGACAAGGCGTTGATACTTGTCAGTTCTCTTCTAGAGTCATATAATCATATCGTCACCACCATACTCTACGGTAAGGAAATTCTCATCTTGGAGGAGGTCACGTCAACTCTCTTATCTAATGAGATTAGGAAAAGACCAACTCAAGAGGAGCGACAGGATCGAGTTTGGTTATCACGGGAAGGAAAGGAAGAGAAGGAAGAAAAGGTCCAAGCTCATCAAAGGTGTGTCACTTTTTTCAGAGGGAAGGTCATTGAGAGAATGACTGTAAGCATCAGCAAGAGTGGCTGAAGAAGAAGGGGCAAGCTGCAGAGGCAGACGTAGCAAGCGGTGTAGAGGACACCGAAATATTAATGGCTTCTTACGAAGACAACACTTCTCAAGATAAAGGCTGGATATTTGATTCAGGTAGTACGGTTCATGTATGTTCTCAGAAAGAGCTGTTCAATAACTCCTTAGTTGCAAAGGAGGAAGGGATTATCAAGATGGTGGATGGCTCGGCTTGCGAGGTCATCGGCACTGGCACAGTCAAAGTTACAAGACGAGATGGGACAGTGCGTATTTTGGAGGCGGTCCAGTATGTCCCGGAGGCACGATATAATCTAATATCCATAAGGGTGCTCGACGAAGGATACCAGATCCAAGTGCAAAAAGGAGTCGTCACAGTCAGCCAAGGAGACAGGGTAATCCTAGAAGGAGAGAAGTGTGGAGGGTTATACAAGCTGAAAGAAAGAAATTCGGTTCGAGGTGGAGTTTCAAGGATAAGCTTGAAAAGGAGTTCATCGCGAGGAGAGCTTCAACTGCAACGGACGTGAACTGAGTCAAAGTGTTACGGAAAAGAGAAAGAGTGCACTCGGGTAAGGCCTGAGATGGCTCAAGTCAGGGCGGTAAATTAGCCAAAGGCCCTGGGGAGAGGGGGTAAGAGTTAAAGACTTCACGGCACGGTTACAACCAAGGAAAGAATCAAGGTATTAATCTGAAATCTCAAGTTGTTTTGCTAAAGGCTTGAAAAACAAATTAAGGTGGAGATTGTTATGATTTTGCCTTGTTTTTTAAGAAGAGATGATGGTCCAAGAAAATTCAATTGAATTGGAGAAGACGATGACTTGAAGTAGAAGAAGCAAATTAAGATGAAACAGTTTCTTTTTCAGGCGATTGCGAGTTTTCTTATCAGGAGTATGAATAGGATTTAATTCCTATTCAATAAAGGTTTGTTTCTAAAATTAAAGGGTCTAGAATCTTTTTAGATCAAGACGATCAATTCCTAAAAGGATTGATCAAGATTCTTCAATCATCCAAAGGCCAAAATCATCTCATACAGATAGGAGTTGTATTGTAAAATCCTATAAATAAAGGTTGTAACCAAGTATTGTAATTGCCTCAACCAAACAAATTGTAAGGAGCTTCTACAACAGAGAATTTCAAGTAAAAGAGATCAGAGGAAGCCAAGAAAGAGAGGAACAAGCTAAAAGTGCATAAAGAGAAGGTAATACTCTTGTAATCTAAGGCTAGATTCAAGTGAAAGGTGAATACTCTTGTAGCATCAAAGGAAGGTTAGATCTCTTTGTACCAAGTCTATTAATAAAGCTCTCTCAAGTTCTCTCCCCGTAGACGTAGGCCAAGTTTGGGCCGAACCATGTTAAATCCTTGTGTTCTTTCTTTATTACTCATTTGTCTAGGTATTACTAGTTTGCTTTACATCAATCTTTCCTTTTGCAAGTACTGTTCATATTGCCAAGTTTCGCTAACATCGATCTTGAGAGTCACAACAATTGGTATCAAAGCATATCAATTTCGCAATAATTACAACCCATTATGGTATCATTCATTGAAGCAACCTGAGCAGCCTTATCATTGTTTATCTATTTACTGCATAACCTGATTGTACAATTTCGACGGTAGCCTGCAGTTGTACAATTATGCACTTTTTCTAAGAAACCTGAAACATATTGGCTCAGGTATACATTAAAGTAGACTGGCAATACACTCTTGTTACAAAAACAAGTGATAATTTGTGTGCATGCAAAATGTCTATCTGACATGCCAAAACTTAATAATTTCCATTTCTTGGTAAGAATTATTTTTCTTCAGACTGTCAATAATGTCTGGAAACAAACACATCTTCGTAAATAGATGTGGTTAATACAGTGAGTATACTCTACACTTATTTTTCTGGAGACAATGAAGAAAAATTGAAAAGAGCACCCAGACAGTTCTATGTTCAATTTCTAAGCAGTTGAGTTAGATGTTCTGCATTAATCCTTGTTCAGATTTTGTTGGAAATGCATAGTGGCAAGTTGTTTACTTGTAAACAGCTGTTTGTTCTGGTGATGATCAAGCTATGCTCCATAAATATTTTTTGGTAGATCACCCACTTCTGGGTTAGTTTCAAGTCTTTGTGGCATCAAATTCTTAAATATACAATTTTATAAGACCTCAGTTATTTTGGCAGCCAATGATGTGGTTTCACATTATTGTTCTTTTGTTTCTCTCCTTTCCAGTTTGGTACTGGATCTGATTACTATATACTTAATATCTAACATGGATCCGACTTTTTTTTGTTGCTGTCTGTTACTACTACTGCTAGAAAAATATTTGATCCTTCGTAAGTTTTAATGATATTGTTCTTGTGACTTTTACTTTAAACTAAATGCCGTGTGCTTTTAAGAACCATCCGGTGATCAGTATGTTACCTTGTAGGTTCTAGCTGTGAAGAAGATAGATAGTGCAGCAGTTTCTTTACAGGAGGAAGATAATTTTCTTGAGGCTGTTTCAAATATGTCTCGACTTAGGCACTCAAACATCACAATGCTGGTAGGCTACTGTGTGGAGCATGGACAGCGTCTACTGGTTTATGAGTATGTTGGAAATGGAACACTGCATGATATGTTGCATTACGCTGATGATAGCAGTGCACTAACCTGGAATGCACGTGTGAGGGTAGCACTTGGTACTGCAAGGGCTTTAGAGTAAGTTGTTCATTATCTAGATCTTACATTTTCTTTCAATATATGTACATACTAAAAGAACATTTGTTTTCCTTTTCTTATATTCAGGTATCTTCATGAGGTGTGCTTGCCTGCTGTTGTGCATCGAAACATCAAATCAGCAAATATTCTACTGGATGAAGAGCTTAATCCTCACTTGTCAGACTGTGGGTTAGCTGCATTAACACCTAATACCGAAAGGCAGGTAAGTATACTTCATGCTGTTCTGTCATACATTAATATCAAATGATGAATCAAAATCATTAATGTTTATATGCACATGATAGATCTCGACCGAAATGGTTGGCTCATTTGGTTATAGTGCTCCTGAATTTGCTATGTCCGGTGTTTACACCGTGAAGAGTGATGTGTACAGCTTTGGAGTAGTGATGTTAGAACTATTGACTGGTCGGAAGCCACTTGACAGGTCTATTCTCAATAAAAATATTATTCTCTTTGAATTTTGCCTTGTTCATGTTTTGTAGTGTGTGTGTGTATGTGTGCGCGCGCGCTCCTCAATAACTTCTCTTTTCCTTTTTGCATGCTGGGCGGTGTATTAGTTCTAGGCTAAGATCTGAACAATCACTCGTCAGCTGGGCTACTCCCCAACTTCATGACATAGATGCATTGGCAAAAATGGTTGATCCCACATTAAATGGCTTGTACCCCGCAAAATCACTCTCACGTTTTGCTGACATCATTGCCTTATGTATTCAGGTACTCTATTTTAGCTACAGATTTCTCTTTTTCCTGAGATTATATCTGAATTGTGTCTATTAGAGAATGTTGAACTTCACCGTCCTTCTAAATATACGCTCCCTGTTTAGATATCCACACATGTTTTAATTGTTAAATTATTTCTCAAATTGAATATGCAATATGCAAATGTTTTAACTTTAGTACTTTGATGCATAGAGTAATGCCAATTACATTGATTTCTCAAATCTTTTCAGAGTACATGTCCTATTACATAATGATAATTTGTTTTTAGTATTTCCATCGAGTTTATGAATACTTTCTTTCCTCTCTGCTTTGGTTTAAGTGTTCTGAGACCGAGTCAACATTTCTATCGTGCTCTCCTCTTTTGGACTCTTCAAAAATATTTTGTTTCCTACAAATTCTAGTTTTGTTATGTTTGTTAATATTAGGTTTTATACCTTTTTGAACAGTTTTATTTTCTTTGAACAGATTAGGTTTTCTACCTGTTCCTCTACGTATATACATGTGTGCATCTGCATATAATTATATTGGAGCTTCAACTCATTCATAGCATAGAGTTGGATATCTTATCATTGCAAAATATTCGTTGTTGACATAAAATTACTAGTTATATACCTAGCAACCTTATGGGCCCTATTTTATATGATATACAGCTTCAGGCATCAGATCCTTGCTACACAATCCCTTTTGGTGATGCAAATCTAGGGGAATTCTTAAATCTATGATTTTTGGTTTCAATGTTTCTTTGCTTGTATGAGCTCTTTCTTGGGAGCTCTCTCAAAAGTGATGTCACCAAGGCCGAGGCTGAGACCAAGCTAAACTTGTGAGAGCTCTTTCTTGGGAGCTGACTGAGTTTAAACCTGCACAAAAAAGTGATAGTTTAGAAATTAAGATTGAAACGTGCAAGTTCTCAACACTATCGCTATAGCGAGTGGTTATGGGGGTCGTGATCCATAAGGAGGGGCTAGCGATGGAAGCGTTTGAGTAAGTTCGTTGCTTTTTAAGTTACAAAACGTTGAATGTTCTTCTCAGTTTTTAGAAAAATAAAATGAAAAGTTAAGTTAATAGAAGATGGATACATAAAATAAGATGCTTGTGGAGTTGTTGTTTTAAGAAGTAAGTTATAAAGAAAAGAACAAAATGATAAAGAGTGATTTTGGAGTGAAATTCTAAACTAAAAAGAAAGCAACTAAAAATTCTTACTTACCTCTTCAGTGCTCATGTACCTTGGATCCGTTGCTATGACTTACCTAGTCTTTAAAGGCGATCAAGCATGACGTGTAGAATCTTCCTCGTTCCCGATCTACACTATAAATAAAAGGGCAAGCTAAACTAACAAAGGAATAGTTGTTCATCACCATAGACCATAAAGTGCACTTTCAATGGCGAAGCAGTCTGAGGCTATAGGATTCACTTGGATTACAAACACATCAGAGGAAAGCAAACAAAAATAAGAGTAAAGTAAAGAAAAAAGAAACTTCGATTCATTCAAATAACAATGAAAGAAAAGACTACTTATACCGGTGTCACCCTCAGTACAAGCTTGCTCTCATTTCTCAATGAACCCTCCTCTCCTCTCAGTTACATAAAGAAAATAAAAATTACATAAAAAGAAACTAAAAACCCAAGTTACAAACTAAAGAATGACCTAACTTCTACTCTCTGCTTAGTCGTCCCCTGTGATCTCAGAAATCCCAGTATTTTTAGGTAAAAACTAAAAGGGGAGAGGTATATACAGATAAGGTGAGCGTTTTAAGGGAAGCAGACGCTCCCCGGTATTTGCCAAGTTTACTGCAGAAACGCGGCCAGGGCCGCATTTTTGCGGCCTGGGTATGGCCAGGTGGCCACACCCGGGGGTGCAGCTCTTAGAATTGAAGATCTGTCTTTATATCCTACTGGATTTTCAGATATGGGTCTTGAATTTGACGAAATCTCGTTTGATCTTCGGCTTTAATCACTTGATTTGTGAAAATCTGATTTTAACTGATTTTCAACCGGTTTTATCTTTTTTGATTTGCGCTAATTTGTCATGATCTTTGATTTGAATTTAATTCTGAGTTAAATCAGAATTTAGGTGGGCTTTTGGGTTGGTTTCTCTTCCCTCAAAAGAGAGGTCACCAAGGCTATGACGAAGGTGATGAGCTAAAGTTTGTGAGACCTCTTGAACTTTCTCAAACGAGAGGTCGCCATGATCAAATCCGAGATAAGGGCTGACGTTGAGCTAAGCTTATGAGAGCTCTTTCCTGGGAGCTCTCTCAAAAGAGATGTCACCAAAGCCAGAGCCAAGTTGGTAGGCCAAGGTGCCGGAGGCTACTTTAGGAACCATGATCCTGATTACTTTAAATCTGATGTGATTCTAGGAAGTCAACAGGCTATGGGGTCTGAAGACCCTACCTGTGACCTTAGGAGAGTGAGCAAAATGAGGTCAGTTGTCCATCTAAGAAATGAGCTCATCTAGAATAAGATCATGCCAGTGAGCTCTTTCCACTGAGATCATTACGCGAGCTATATGACCGAGGTCATGCTGTGGTGACCTCTTTCAAAGAGACTGATGTCATTGCCGGGTCTTGGACTTGGTGGATTTATAAAGATGTCTCGTGCCCCAGTCGAAAACTCTGAGCTCATCCATTAGAGAAGAGTTGATTTAAGAATTAGAGACTGAGGTCACGCTGTGATGATCACACTCAAAAGTGTCTAAGGTCATGCTTTGATGACCCTCTTCTGAGAGCTGAGGTTATTTTGTGATGGCCATCTTCAAAGTGGCTGAGTCATGCAGTGACCTAAGCAAGGGATGTTTGGGTAGCTCATATTGTTAGCCTTAGCCACGACTTGTGCCGTTTCCTATGGACGACGCCAGCTGTTTCAGCAAATTTTGGTTGTGTATTTGAGAGGACATGGACGAGTTGGTTGAGTTGAGGTGCCCAAGGTGACGAGCTGAGGAGTTGAGATGAGCTGAGGTGGCGCGAGGTGATCAAGGCCGAGGTGAAGTTCAAGAATACGTCGAGGTAGAGGCTTAAAATGAGGCCGAGGTGGAGTCCTAACATAAGGCTGAGGTGATGCTCCAGGATGTGGCCGACGTGGAGGGTCAATCAAGGTCGAGGTGGCCTAGGATGAGGCCGGGGTGGTGCTTTTGTTAGGATTTTGCTTTATTTTCAACAGGAGATGATGGTCCAAGAAGATTCAATTGAGTTGGAGAAGATGATTGCTTAAAGCAGAAGAAGAGAAGCAGATCAAGAAAAGTTAGTCGACTAACAAAGACTACTAGTCGACTAGGCCTAAGTGCTAGTCGACTAGGACGGATACAGAGAGGAAGCAATTTACAATAGTCAGCCATATAAACCTATTAGTCGACTAATGGAAAGGATTAGTCGACTAAGCCTAAGTGCTAGTCGACTATACGGGGCATTTTCTGAAGCAGAATCAATTTCCTTTTCAGGCGTCGGTTTCCTTTTCTAATGGAGTACGAATAGGACTCAGTTTCTATTCAATGAAGGATTTGTTTTTAAAGATTAAAGGGTCTAGAATCCTTCTAGATCAAGGAGATCAACTCCTAATAGGATTGATCAAGATTCTTCAAGCATTCAAAGCCAAGATCATCTCATAGTCCAAATAGGAGTTGTATTGTAAATCCTATAAATAAAGGTTGTAACCAAGCATTGTAAAACAAGAAAAAAGCTGATCTCAAGGAGAAAAAGGTAGAGAATATCAAGAGATCAGAAGGAAGCCAAGAAAGAGAGGAGAAAGGTGAAGGTGCATAGACATAAGGTAATACTCTTGTAATCTAGGTCTAGATTAAGGAGGAAGGTGACTACTCTTGTTACATCAAGAGAAATGTTAGATCTCTTTATATCAAGTTATTAATAAAGCTCTTCTTAAGTTCTCTTCCCGTAAACGTAGGCCAAGTTTGGGTCGAACCACGTTAAATCTTCGTGTTATATCTTATTGCTCTTTTGTCTAGGTTTTGCTAGTTTGCTTAACAATAGTTTTTTTTTGTAAGTACTGATCATATTACCAAGTTCCGCATACATCAATCCTGAGAGTAATAATTGATATTATAGCATATCAATTTCGCAACAATTGGTATCAGAGTTAAAGGTTTATAAAAAGTAATATGTCAAAGATAGGAAGTTATACGATAAAGTTTGAGGTCGAGAAGTTCAATGGTAAAGAAAACTTCAACTTATGGCAAAAAGGGTGAAGGCGTTGCTGGTGCAAAAAGGTCTTCACAAGACTTTGCAAGGTAAGTTAACAAAAGCTGCAGGTACGCCAAATGAGAATTGAGCGATGGATCTAAAGGTGGTAAGCATAATTCATGTCTCGCAGACGAGGTGATGTACACCGTGATGGATGAAGAACGACTACAAGATTGTGGTCAATGTTAGAAACGTTGTATATGATGAAAAGCCTCTCCAACAAGTTGTATCCAAGAAACAACTATATGGGCTAAGCGTGAACGAAGGGACAACACTGTTGGAGCATCTAAACTTCTTCAAAAAAAAGGTCATCAGCGAGCTTCTAGCTGTTGATGTCAAGATCGACGAGGAGGACAAGGTGTTGATACTTCTCAATTCGCTTCTAGAGTCATATGATCACATCGTCACAACCATGCTCTACGGTAAGGAAACTCTGATCTTGGAGGAGGTCATGTCACCTCTCTTTTCTAATGAGATTAGGAAAACACCAAGTCAAGAGGAGCAAACAGGATCGGTTTTGGTGGTGACGAGAATGAAAGAAAGGTTCGAGCTCGTCAAAGGCGTGTCACTTTTGTCACGGGGAAGGTCATTGGAAGAATGACTGCAAGCATCGGCAAGAGTGGTTGAAGAAAAGGGGCAAGTTGCGGAGGCGGACATAATATTGAACGGTTTAGAGGAAACTGATGTATTAATGGCTTCTTACAAGAATAATACTTCTCAAAGTAAAGATTGGATATTTGATTCAAGTAGACGCTTCATATGTGTTCCCAAAAAGAGCTGTTCAACTCCTTAATTGCAAATGAGGAAGGGATTGTCAAGATGGTGGAGGCTTGCGAGGTCACTGGCACTGGGACAGTCAGTTACAAAAAGAGATGGGACGGTGCGTGCTCTGGAGGCGGTCCGATATGTCCCGGAGGCATGTTACAATCTAATATCCATAAGGGTGCTTGACGAAAAAGGTTGTCGGATCCAAGTGCAATAAGGTGTCGTCACAGTTAGCCAAGAAGACAGGGTAATCTTGGGAGGAGAGAAGTGTTGAGAGTTATACAAGCTGAATGAAGGAAGCTCAGTTCGAGGTGGCGTTCCAGGAATAAGCTTGAAAGGGAGCTCATCGCGAGGTAGGAGCTTAAAGAAAGACTGTAACGGGACGTAAACCGGGTCAAAGTGTTGCGGGAAGGAGAAAAGGTGCATTCGGGTAAGGCCCGAGATGGCCCAAGTTATGGCGGTAAATCAGCCAAAGGCCCCGGGGAGAGGGGACAAGAGTTAAAGACTTCACGATACAGTTACAACCAAGAAAAGAATCAAGGTAGTAATCCAAAATCTCAAGGTATTTTACTAAAGGCTTGAAAAGCAAGTCAAGGTGAAGATTGTTAGGATTTTGCCTTATTTTCAAGAGGAGATGATGGTTCAAGAAGATTCAATCGAGTTGAAAAAGATGATGGCTTGAAGCAGAAGAAGAGAAGCAGATCAATGAAAGTTAGTCGACTAAAAAAGACTACTAGTCGACTAGGACTAAGTACTAGTCAACTAAAACAGGTACAGAGAGGAAGCAGTTTACAGTAGTCGACTATATAAACCTATTAGTCAACTAATGGAAGGGATTAGTCGATTAAGCCTAAGTGCTGGTCGACTATACAGGGCGTTTTCTGAAGCAGAATCAGTTTCCTTTTCAGGCGCCAATTTTTTTTATGGCATAGTACGGATAGGACTCAGTTTCTATCCAATGAAGGATTTGTTTCTAAAGATTTAAGGGTCTAGAATCCTTCTAGATCAAGGAGATCAACTCCTAATATGATTGATCAAGATTCTTCAAGCATCCAAAAGTCAAGATCATCTCATAGTCCAAATAGAGTTGTATTGTAAATCTTATAAATAAAGGTTGTAACCAAGTATTGTAAAACAGGGAAAAAGCTGACCTCAAGGATAAAAATGTGGAGAACAATAAGAAGATCAGAAGAAGCCAAGAAAGAGAGAGTAAGGTGAAAATGCATTGAGATAAGATAATACTTTTGTAATCTAGATCTAGATTAAGGAGAAAGGTGAATACTCTTGTTGCATCAAGAGAAAGGTTAGGTCTCTTTGTATCAAATTATTAATAAAGCTCTCTCAAGTTCTCTTCCCGTTGACGTAGGCTAAGTCTGGGCCGAACCACGTTAAATCCTTGTGTTCTTTCTTATTGCTCTTTTGTCTAGGTGTTACTAATTTGTTTTACAATAGTTTTCTTTTACAAATACTGGTCATATTGCGAAGTTCTGTATACGTCAATCCTAGGACTAATAATTGATATCATAGCATATCAATTTTGCAACAGCTTTAAGATGTAGCTGAGGTAGAGGCTTAAAATTATGTCCTGCATGAGATCAACGTGCACCACAAAACCATGGTTAGGCGAGGTTGGGATGACTCCCAACCCGAACCCTCTAATGCTAAGTTAGCAACAATCTTAAGCACGAAGATAGAATTCTTGAGCAGAGTAAGTCCCCTAAATGTTTAGGTTATAGTTATATAGGAGCTCAACGACATTTTCGCCTAGAGGGTTTTTTTTTGGGGGCTAATTGAAAAGTTGGTCTAGAAGCTTTTTAGTGAGTACAACTAGCAATAAAAAGAAACTACTGGTATCCAATGGGTCAGATCTGGGCTGAAGTATGGGCTTTGACTAATTCTCCCCAATATGGCTGTTGGTTTGAGCTTAGGCCATGAATCTTTTTACTCTCAAAAGTTTGTTGGGCCGGGCTACTAAATATGTAACGCCCCGATCCTAAAGATACGGGGTCGTTATGGCGACGTATATACGCGAGGATAATACCCCACGTATATACGCTAAGCCTAAGTTAACCTGAACAAGTTATGATTTAAACCAGATCACTGCAATAATACATATAAGGCTACACATGATAACATATGAATAATGACAAGAATAAGGCAGTTGAAAGCAATAAATGCAGAATCAGGAAATGACAGAATATAAAGAGGTGAAATACCAGAAATAGAAGAAAGAGCGTCCAGTCCCTCGCAAGACGAACAGTCTCGTCGAACCCTGCACATTAGAACAACCGTCCAATAGCTGGACATGCAAACCCAGGGTCGTCAGAACGCGACCATAATGAGTGTGTGTGTAAAGGGGAAACAGCTCGTGCAGAAGAAACCATGTGCATATATAATAGTAAGAGCAAATAGAAAAGGCTAAATAACAAGATAAATAACTGAACAGTAATACACATGATAATAACATGAATAAGGGTAGAATATAACTGTCACAACTGTAAATAAACAACCAATGTCAAGGCGTGTAATCTATCACATGTCACTAGGTTGGCATCCAACTCTGGTCATAAGTCTGGTCCTGGTCATGATAATCTGGTCATGGTTATAATCCTGAGTCTAACATAGTGATATACAATCAGATGATTACAGTCAGTCACAAAGCATCAACAGTTTATTATTAATTATGTCAGCGAACCCCAATTGTCACATATAATAGACGCATCCCATACTACGCCTACCACACATGCCAATCGATGCCCTTAAGTTATTGAAACTGATCGGTTGAAGACATTGTCCATGTTTTAGGTGGGTCTCGTACATACCCGGGACCACGGCCTCAGTTTCCTGGCGCTGAACCAGGCCGTACCGCTAGGTACTCAGTAACAGTAACAGTAACAGTAATCTCACTGTGAAAACAGTGGAACAGTAACAGTATAGATGGGATGTCAGTCATCCCTCAGGAACCCTGCAGTGGAACCCTCAGTCGGCTGCGCAACCTGTATCCTAGGTCCACCCAAAATACAGACGCTGTCTCCTCCATCAATTTCCCCAATCCCGGTGTAAGTTGTTCAATTACTTTATTATTCATTCAATGCAGTTAAATCAGTCAATGTCCATGTTCTCTAGAATACTCGGACGATACGATGACAGTAACAATAACAGTACAGTAACAGTGAATCAGTGATCGTATACACGGTGAACAATATCAGTAACAGTAACAGTAACCGTGTATACGATGAATAATAGAACTGTACCGGGGTTACGGTCAAACAATGCTTTCCCAGTAAGTTCAGTAATATGCACAGTACAATAACAGAACTAGATATTACTCAATAGCCAGCCTCTAACGTCATAACAAGTACACATCACATCTGAATGGATCATCATCATGTCATCACCAATAAATGAATATCAAATCTGGAAAGTCCTCTACATGAAATATATCACCTAAACGAATCCCAAATGGTCACAACTATCAATCAACAACGTCCATCCCATCTTAATACAGATCAGGCTACAATATAAGGAACACAGATTCTGGATAACCTCTAACTCAAGATCAATCTAAGTCTCACTCAACTAATCCAGTCATAACTGATATGTCCTCAAATACTCAACTAATAAAGTTAGGTCTAATTACTGGTCATCATTCCATGCAATTAATATAAGTCCAGATAATCCGAAGTCATTACAGCCAACTCATATTCTCAACGGTTCCATAATCATCTAGTTCCATTACACATCTTGCAATCTGATATAATAATTATTATTCCAACATATATCCATAATCAGGCACAGCTTCCTCATTCTAACAATCTAATCTGTTTCTCAAGTCTCAGGGGTTCACATTTCTATTAAGGTCAACCTCAGATCCCAACACCTGACAACGTATCCAATCCATGCATATAAGTTGTAACATGATAAGTCAAGTCATTCCATCATGTATCCATCCCTCGATATCATATACATTCATCTATAACCAACACACAACTCATGGGTGAAGTCCACAATCCATCAAGTAACCATACACAGCTGACAGACTCACTGAAGTCGACTAGGGGAAATATGTAGTCGACTAGAAGGGTTCTTAGTCGACTATAGAGGTAGTCCAAGTCGACTAGGGCAAGGTAAGTCGACTATAAAAGTAAGGCCAGTCGACTGACAGAGATACAGGTGCTACACAACTTCCAGGTTCACCTATTAGTCGACTAGGGCAATTTATAAGTCGACTACTAACTACTGTTAGTCGACTAACCAGGTGACAAGTCGACTGACAGGGAATTAACAGAGAGTCAATAGTTTCCTGGACGCTAAATCAGTCGACTGGGGGAGATCACTAGTCGACTAACAGGGCTATTAGTCGACTAATAACTGGTATTAGTCGACTAATCAGCCTCTGTCAGCCACAAAAATCTGGGATACTCCTACACACAAACCTATATTCTCTTCAATACCTCCATACACTCCAACATGCATATTCTACACAAATGATCTAAACGCCCCTACGGTATACATAGGACTCCAACATAAAAGATACACAATTAGGCATGTCATATCTCTATACATTCAATCATGATAAGATAAAGGGGAAATGACAATCTACATCCATGCTCTACTCATCAAGTTACAACGCATACAAAAACATATTTACGATCACTTAATGAATAAAGAGAGAGGGAGGAAGAGACACTCACATAGGGCATGTTGACGGATCCGGGGCTGTCCTCGCCGTTGGAGGATGTCGTGTCGCTGTTGGGGCTGTTGGTGACCTGCTGTCGCGCTGCCTGGATCTGCTGTTGATGGTGCCGTGCTGCTGGTCTTGCTGCTGGAGATCGACGGTGAGGAGGTAGCGCCCTGCTGTTCTGCTGCGCCATGGAGAAGATCCGGCTGCTGGATCCGGCCTGGGGGTGGCGCACGGCAAGAAGGGGATGCACTCGGGACTGCTGCGCGGATCTGGGTGTTGCCAGATCTGCAACTGCTGCTGGATCCACCGATGTTCCTGGCTGCTGCTGTTGGAGAAAGCCGTGCTGCTGTTGCCATCCGCTGGTGGCCGTGGGCTGCTCGCTGTTGGTGTCGTGCTACCGTTGGTGTCGCGCAGGGAAACTCGGCCTGCTGGAGAAGGGCAGGGGCGCGCCATGGCTGCTGTGACTGCTGCTGTGCGCTGTCCAGATCTGCAGAAGGGAAGGAGATGGGGTGTCGCTCGCTGGTGGTGTTGCCGGCCACGGAGGTGAGGTGGTGGTGGTCCGGGGCAGGTCTGAGATGGGAGTGGAGGCGGCCAGGAGATGGGGGCTGTGCTCGGGAAAGAAGGAGGCGGCCAAGAGGACTCGGCCGTTGGAGGAAGGGGCTGTGCTCGGCCTGGAGATGGGTCTGTTGACTCAGATGGAGAGAGGGAGAAGGGAGGTTGCGGCAGCAGCTTTGTGAAGGAGGAGATTAGATCTAGTTAAGAATAGAATTTAGGTTAAGGGTTAGGTTATGATAGGTTTATATATATGGAGTCTTATTGGGTGTTGGGTTAGGTTATGATGCTAATGGGTTGGATCCAATTGGATAAATATGTAATGGGTATTGGGTATTGGAGTTTGAGGGTATTGGGTCTAGGCAACGGGTTAGGATCCAAATAGTAAAAGTTGGGTATTAGGTGGTACAATGGATAATGGGTAAACTCAAGATAACGGGTAAGTGGGTTTGGGTTATGGATAAGAAAATAGGTTGAATTAGGCTAAACAAAGGGAGCACCACCACCACCATGATTAGTACAAATGCCAATATTAAAATAAGTAATACCAATCACAATTAATAATTGATAAACAATAATCATACTAAAAGAACAATAATAATAATAATAATAATAATAAATAACAGTAACAACATAGATATTACTAACAATGAGTAATATTATATCACATGAAAAAATAAATACATGTACACATTTAAAATACCAGTATATTTTATTCAAATACCGTACTTTAAAAATAGGGATATTACAAAATATATATAAACAAATCATTGATATGATTGATACTCTTCATTGATCATTATTTATTGAAAACAAACAATCAATCTCCAGTTGGATATAGTTCATCTATCTCTATTATGCCTCTCACTGCTGCTAGTGGCCTATTTTGTTGCATACTTACATAATAAGCTTTATATTCACATATTTGATTCATTTTTCCTATTTCGTACTAATGAGCATGTGGTTCACGGTTTCTTTTGTAGCCGGAGCCAGAGTTCCGCCCACCTATGTCTGAAGTAGTGCAATCATTAGTTCGGTTAATGCAAAGAGCAAGTATAGTCCGAAGGTGGTCTGGAGAGGATTTGGGAGTTTCCTATAGGATCTCAGAGCATGAAGCAAATGCAGATTTGTCCTTCTAAAGAACTACTCCCTCTCTACTTGATTCTCTGCATTGCATGCAGTTGCTATGCAGGACCCATAGAGAGAAAAGAATGAGCTTGAAGTCGAGAATAACTGAGCTTGATCTTGATCGGTGTAGTTTCTTGCGACATTTCCCGTGCAGTGAGATCTATTTGGTAGTGATCGTGGCTCTGATAGTCAAAGAGGGAGGCAGCGATGGAGGCAGATTCAGAGTCATCATATGCTAAAATGATCCTTCTCCCTCTGTAATTAGTTTTCCATACAGAATCAAATAGGAGAGCCCATGCGTTTCTTTGTACATGTTGTAGAGAAAAATAAGTTGAATTGGCAACAGAGAAAAAAATAGCGTCCAACAAGCATTTTCTTTTTCTACCATGTATTTGATTGAGCAATTCAAGTTACTGAGATTCCGTCCGCTACAGCTACAAGGTGATAAAAGGATTGGTTGATGGGCCTGTTTGGTTGTCGTAACTGACCATAATTCGTAAATCGTAATTAGTAAAATCTTTTACAGTTGTAAATGAGTTACATGCATGTAAGTTTTATGGTGTTTGGTTGGTAATATAAAATTGTAAGTGGAAAAGTGTATTGTGTTTTACGATGTTTGGTTGTCGTAATGTGTAAGTCGTAAGTGAAAAAGTTGACCACAAAATTAACTATTTGGTGATTTAAAAAGTTTTAATATTGCAAATAAATATTAAAAATGTTAAATATTAAAAAAATTTAATATTAACATAAAAAATAATAAAATTTGCATGACCACAAAATTAATTATAACTGGGCTGTAAGTGAGTGGTAATTGGGTTGCAAGTGAGTGATAATTGGATTGTGTAAGCCTTTTACAAATTACGGTCCAAAAAACGCCGTAGTTGTAACTGGGTTGTAAGTCATTTACGATTTACGGACTTTTATGCGAAACAAACGGCCCGACCTACATACTTTCTTCGGTGAGAAGTCTTAAGAGCCAAGGCACTCTGTATACAAGAAAATTTGCAAGCTTTTGTTTGATTGAATCATCCTGATTAAATCAGGATCTGCTCATTTCATTGCCTCCCAATCTATACATGGCCTGAAGATTCATTGATGTTGATACTGATAATTTGGAGGAGAAAAAATTTCAGTATATTATTTTAAAAGGTTACATCAATATATATAGAAGTGGAGAGTGAAATAAAGAAAGTATACATGTTTAGGTACAATGTATCACATGTGTGTATGCATGTCTAGATACAATGTATCACATGTCTGTTAACACTCCCCTCAAACTCACAGTGGATCAAACACTGAGAGTTCAAAAATATGCTCGTCGATTGTCTCTCGTTGACGGCAGGAATGGTGGAGTCATCACTCGTCGATTGTCGATGGCGGGTATGGTGAGTCATCGCTCGTCGATCATCTCTGTCGCTGGAGAGATATCAGAGGAGGAAACCTCCGCACTGGAGGGTGAGGGCTGAGGGCGGCTGTGGAGGTAAGGACCGAGGGCAACGCTGGAGTAAGATGCCGTTAAGATCGACAGTAGCGGAAGATGAAGAGATGGCCCGACGCTAGGCAGAACTACATGAGCATGACCCAACGCAGGCTCATTGATAACGTAAAACAACGATCAGCAAAGGAATGACTCTGATAATAATTTGGAGTAGAAGAATTTCAGTATATTATTCATAAATGGTTACATCAGTATATATAGAAGTGAAGAGTGAAATAAAGAAAGTATACATGTGTAGATACCATGTATCACATGTCTAGATATAATGTATCACATGTTTGTTAATATATACTATTGAGAAACTATTGCCGATTCTCAATTTGGCTTCTCTTAGAGCAACCACACTTCGAGATTTTAGCATATCAAAAGGAGTTTGTAAGAGAACACATTTGCATTGCAGACTAGTTCTTCATCTTTGTCTCTTCCAATATTTCCTTTTTTCTTCAGTTTCCTTGTAGTTAAAAACTATGATTGTGAAGTTCCTGTATTTGAAAATCTTAGAATTTAAGTAATTGGAAATTCTATTGTAATTACAGATCTATTCAGAAAATATTTATGATTACAAACAATTTCTAACTTTTCAAGT
Source organism: Agave tequilana (assembly GCA_038442645.1). NCBI lineage: Eukaryota > Viridiplantae > Streptophyta > Magnoliopsida > Asparagales > Asparagaceae > Agave > Agave tequilana. The sequence continues at coordinate 27,317 of JAVJIF010029459.1, read as the reverse complement.
TGAGAATTGATTTGTTATTGTCCTTCATTGTTCACGTTTGTACTCAAATACAGATTTCAAAGACCAGCCATGAACCAACTTTGGTAGGTAAAGTACAGTGGCACCATTTGTAAAGCTTTTGTATGAGTATGACACAATAACAACTGGGGTTTACTAATCTCAATCCCCTTTAGTAATCTACAAGTGTTTCACTGTCACTATCAGCAAAGCAACCTGAGTTTGGTGAAGTTTTCGTAGTGAAAGAAACATTTTTTATTTAATAAAAATTTCATTTTCAAAGAAACGTTTTTGTCTCCAACTTGGACATTGCAACAAACTGTGGCAGTTTGGATGTAACTTTAGTCCCTTTCCTTATCAAATTTAATCTCTAAAACACCATCTTTTGCTTTGATACTAAGATTGATGATCTCATTGTAACCAAGATTATTACCATTTATTTCTCAAAATATTCTTTTATGATGCTCATATTTCCCATGCAAATTCAAATGCACCTGGCCTGCCATAATAAAAAATTATCAAAAATACATTGAAGCTTGACATGGTTATAAAAGGAAGCAAGATCAATTTGGAAAGTAATGAAAATATATTCATTGGTTTTTTAAAGCAAAGATCCCTTTTTTTCACCTTTTCTCACAGGAAAAAAGCCACCAAACAAAGCTAATCAATTCTCCAAATGCACTTAGGTTTGGTAAGGAGAGGGGAAACCTTGAAGGTAGACAAAGTGTGAGAGTTGTTGGAAAAACAAACCTTTAAGTACTCATTTTCATTTCTTCTTCCATTTGTTGAAGGGTAATGGGAAGGCTCCTTACCTTCACAAATGAGCCATTGGTCCTCGTGGATTGCTTTCCTTCTTCCAATTGCAGCACAAGGCGTTTTCGACTACAGGGATGCAGTCGCCAAGAGCCTGCTCTACTTTGAGGCGCAGCGCTCCGGCCACCTCCCTTACAACCAGCGAGTGACATGGCGCGGGCATTCTGGCCTCACTGATGGCCTTGACCAAGGAGTATGTTATGTTCATGTTCAATTTTCTTCGACTGCAAAAAAAATGTCGTTTTTCTCTAATATCAGAAACTCGCTACTGTACTACTACAGGTGGATTTGGTCGGAGGGTACTATGATGCTGGTGACCACGTCAAGTTCGGATTGCCGATGGCCTTCACCATCACCATGCTGTCATGGTCTGCAATTGAGTATGGTGACGAGATCACTGCTCTGGGTGAGTTTGGGCATACACTTGAGGCTATCAAATGGGGACTGATTACTTCGTCAAGGCTCACACACACCCTTATGTCCTCTGGGCTCAGGTACTACTACTACTAATAATTGTAACGGCTATATATGCAGGTATTGTTGTCTGATTTAACAGTCTGGTTTTTGTTTCAGGTTGGGGATGGATCGAGTGACCATTACTGCTGGCAGAGGCCTGAGGACATGACAACGTCGAGAAGAGCCTACAAGATCGATGCAGAGAGTCCCGGGTCAGAGGTCGCTGGTGAGACTGCGGCCGCCTTGGCAGCTGCGTCAGTCCTGTTCAAGAAATCGGACCCGCATTACTCCCATCTCTTACTGCATCACGCACAGCAGGTATACGCAGCAACCTCTCGTAGAAATACATTGCCAATTAGGAAACGTGTCTGCGTCTAAACAGTGTTTGTTGTACCGTAGCTGTTTGAATTTGGAGACAAGTACAGAGAGAAGTACGACAAGAGCGTACGAGTTGCAAAGGGATACTACCCGTCTACTAGCGGTACGGGGACGAGCTGTTATGGGCCGCGGTGTGGCTGTACAGAGCGACCGGGGATGAGAAATACTTGGCATATACTGTAGAAAATGCGTATAGCTTGGGTGGTGCAGGATGGACCATATCAGAGTTCAGCTGGGACATCAAGTATGCTGGTGTGCAAGTCCTTGCTGCCAAGGTACTTCCTCAAACAAAAAAATGTACCAATCTCTTTCGCTAACTAACCGTTGAATTCCAACCAGTTGACTAGTTCTATGATTACGTCGCTTGGAAGCAAATGAGTGTATGATTAATAATTAGATGAAACTGACATTTTGTACTTGAATTTTGTTTTGTTATTTGTGTGTTGTGGTGTCAGTAGCTGATCATGAGGAAAATGTGAGGGGAATGATGGTCAGAATCTTCACTGGGGGTGTGAACAGGAGAGGGGAGCAGTTAAAGGAGCAGGTTCAACTAGTTGAAATGTCAATTAGAAGAATATGCTTGCCACCAAATTTGTTGCTGACAGTTTGGAAAATTAATTAAGCCAGTTGTTAAGACAAGTGTCTTGGATGCATGGGCGCCATCTGATGTGGCTCGCGGGGTCCATCTCCGGCGACCAATGAGCGCACGACACATCATGTCGTATAAAGGGGGAGGGGTGGCTGCTGGGTTAAGCTAATAGCTACTTGCTCAACAAAAAATAGGTCCAGAATTAGGTTCTGTGGAGTCAAGTAAGAATTTTTAGGTCCAACGATTGCTCAAAAAATGAAAGGAAAAAAATTCAGTACTAACAACGTTACATTCATATAGTTTTCAGTATGATAACAAATATGCAGAACTAACAATATTACATTCTTCAGTTACTGATGGAGGCAGGCTCATGAAGAAGCACAATGACATACTAGAACAATACAAATCGAAAGCCGAGTTCTACTTGTGCTCCTGCCTCAACAAGAACGACAACGGCAGCAACGTGCACCGCACCCCTGGGGGTCTCCTCTACACTCGAAAGTGGAACAACATGCAGTATGTTGTCAGCGCGGCTTTCCTGCTCACCGTCTACTCTGACTACTTGCACAGATCAGACCAGAGGCTTCACTGCCCCGGTGGCTCTTCAGACTCTCAAGAACTGCTCTCGTTTGCCAAGTCTCAGGTAGACTACATCTTGGGCTCCAACCCATGAACATGAGTTACCTGGTGGGATTCGGGGCGAGGTACCCCAACAGAGTTCATCACAGAGCAGCGTCAACTGTGCCATACAAGGAGAACGACGCGTTCATTGGATGCAGCCAGGGGTACGATCTCTGGTTTGGGCGCCAGAGATCGAATCCGAATGTGCTTGCTGGGGCCATTGTTGGTGGTCCAGATTTGAATGATGAGTTCAGAGATGTTAGAGGGAACTTCATGCAGACAGAGGCTTGTACTTACAATACTGCACCTATGGTTGGCGTTTTCGCAAAGTTGCATTTTTTGGAAGAAGGGGGAGGTGAAGGAATGATGAGCCTGAGAGCTGATTCTTAGAAGCCGGATTGATTCAGTTTGTATAAATGGTTTGAAATTGGAAAGATGGTAGTTTGATTCTTCTTTTTTTTTTTAGATTGTTCTCATTGAAGAGATAGCCTCAAAGATCTCTGTTTTTCTTTCCTGATTGTTTTTTTTTTCCACCATGTAAAGAAAAATTTTCCTTTAACAGTAGATTTTTTAGGAAATAAATGAACTGGAAACATATTTTTTTTTGGGCTTATGCTACCAGGAGAACTGGACTTGTTCTTTGTGGTAGATTGGCATCTCTCTTATTTATCATATTCTCTCGGAAAAAACCAAAAACAAAAACGTAGCCTAATTTTGAACCTGGAACCTGTCATTACTCAAGCCCGATCTTCTATCACTAAGCGAGACCTCAGTGGCAAACATGTCGCGCTTTGGTCGGCAAAAGCCCTACACGGCTCAACAAAGCTCCAATTTTTTTTTTTTAATTTTTTTTAAAATATTAGTATTTGGTCTTTAGATTGGATGATAGTTAAAACTGTAGAGGTCCAGGAATGATTTTTTACTCGTATTCAAAAGAAGTCTTTGTGCTCCAAAATGGATCTTAGAGGATGTACAAAAAGAATGTGTTGCAACTTGCAAGTGATTTGTAACCACTCATGTCACGTCCGGCTTCCCAAAATACGTGAAAACAGAGTCGCGACGAGAGTCGACGACGTATATACGTGAGGAAAATACCCCACGCATATACGCTAAGCTTAAAGTAACCTGAACAAGTTATATAATCATTATAGTAAAACAATATCACTACAATGTCACATATAAACATTCATACATGATGACATATAAAAGGAAATGGAATAAGTATGAGTCCAATGCATAGAATCATGAAAGCGATGGAATAAAGAAAAAACAGAAAATACCGAGAAAAGATGATCGAGTAAGAGAGAACTCCGCTCCTTAAGATACTTGTGATCCTCTCCAAAAACCTGATCAGTAACAAATAACCATAAATCTGAATATGCAAATCTAGGGAGTTAGATTTTCTAGTGAATGTGTAAGAATAAACTGAAAAGTGCATGTGCATATAACATGTGAGCAGATAAAGAAAATTATATATACTTGAATAATAAATGACATGAATAAAGTAAATAAACAGTACTGTGGATAACGCATAGTAGAATATGTGTCCATCAGGTGTCTATCACAATCTATATATCAGGCGGGTAGATTCAGTCAGTATTAAAGTCAGATGTCCAATCAGGTCAGGTGTAACATCAGGTGTCCAACATACATATATGTATCAGGCAAAGAGTCAAAGACAATCAATTACAATACCTTATTATTTATTATGTCAACAAACACTAATTGCCACCTGTAATAGACGCATCTCATACTACGCCTATCATATGTGTCAATCGGGATCCTAAGTTATTGAAACTGATTGGTTGGAGACATTATCCATACTTTAGGTAGGTCCCGTACATACCCGGAACCACGGCTCACACTCCTGGCGCTGAATCAGGCCCTACTGCAAGGTAGTCAGAAACATGTATAACGTGTATAACAAGAATAAGAACAGGACGGGGTATCAGTCACCCCCGGGAACCCTGCGGTGGAACCCTCTTTCTGTTGCGCAACCTATATCCTAAATTCACCCAAAATACAGACGCTGTCTCCTCCATCAATCTCTCCAATCCCAGTATAAGTTGTTTAATATCATGTTATTAGTTTATCAAGATTATTTAATGAGCATGTTACTTAGATCACTGGGATAACTCGACGGGTAACAACGTCAACATGTGTAATTAATATAGGGGGTTGTTAAAATATAAAAATATTACTCTCAAGTCTCACCCTAACCATAACTTTAGAGTTTTGGTGCAGTGACATGGACTTTAATAATCATAATTTTCTTAAGGTTCATGAAAGCTTATGGAAACAGAAGTCTAGGGTTTTCTGAATTGAGGAAGGGGGCAGGAACACACCTTTCTTTCATAAGTCGGCAACTATTTGTCATTGGCCAAACCCACTAGGTGCAATTCTGGATGATTCGGATGTGAAAGTTTGGGATCCTCATCAGATTCGGCAATATTTTTCTTTCTTATCTTCAACATATATGGGTTCCTCCTTTGTCGCAAGACTTGGGTAATCTCCCTTCTATGCCTACTGTAGTGACTGGGGCTAAGAATGAGGATTTGTGCTTGCCAAATTCAGAATAGGAAGTTGTAGTAGTAGTAAGGAGTTTTCCTTCTGATAAGGAGCCTAATGTGGATGGTTTTCCTGCGACTTTCCTCCAATCTCAATGAAGTATCATTGCTCCACATATACGCACACGACGCAATATTTTTTTTAATTCAGGGCACCTGTTTACTTCTTGGAAGGCACTCACATCACACTTATTCTGAAAGCTCAAAAGGATTACCAGACTATAACTTTATGTTGTACATTATTTAAGGTTGTAGAGAAGATTCTTGCATGTAGGTTGAAGCTATTTTATCCAGGTTGGTTTCTAAAGCGCAGGCAACTTGTGTGCTTGGTAGGTCAATATTGAATAATTCTTTATTAGCACATGCCACTCTTCATTCCTTGTAATGGGCCTGGGTTCAGAATCTTTGATGATGATTAAGTTGGACATGGAGTGTGAGTTTGATTGTATTTGATAGAATTTTCTTGAACGTGTCGAGAGGTTATGGATTTGATGATAGTTTAGTTTCATAGATTCTTGGTTGTGTGATTGGGGTTTCTTTGGTTGTTCATATTTATGAGTCTCATTTATAGGTCTTTGATTGCATTCTTCCAATCCACTATCAGTTTTCGTCAAGGGTGTCCACTTTCGCCTTATCTCTTGATCCTCTATTTTCAAGTTTATCTATTTAGTGAAAGATATGGTTTGGGTGGAAGTATTCATGTGTATATCTATGGTAATGGGGTGGCTCCTATTTATCATCTCTAGTTTGCTAATAATTGTCCTCCGGTATCAAGGGCTGGGGGTGAACAGTATTATTGTAAGGTATCAGAACAGTTGATTAATTTGGATAAATCCTCAGTTATTTTTAACCCTTCCTTACCATGGCAAATGCCCTGACAACTGGTGAAGCGGCTTCATGTGTACTTGGAGGGTGGTGTTTGGAAGTACTTAGGGGTTAAGATGTCAGGTAAACACTTCTAGTTTCAAATTTCAATGATTTGGTGGATGCAATATTGCATAAGCTTACACCATGGAAAGCCTTTCATCTATCCCTACCAGGTTGAGTCACATTGATTAACTGAGTGCTTTTGTCTATTCTTGTATATGCTATGTCCAACACATTGGTTTCCAATTCGACTCTTCCGGCTATTGGCAGGATTTGGCGTAATTTTCTTCTGAGGGGCTGAGAATACATGTAGTTTCTTGAGAGGTCACCACCAAACCAATGTCTAAGAGAGGGCTTGGGGTCTGTGACATTGCAATATGGAAGGAAAGGTCATGGTGAAGATGACAGCTTATAGGGTGCTTTGTTAGATGTAAATATGGATTAGCTTCTTCATGACCTCAAGAGGCTCCTCTGAGGGGACACTCTCAAGTTTGGCAGGGAATTCATCTCATAACAATAGCAATTCAATATAAATTTTGGGTTGTCATTAGAGATGGAAAATCTGCGTAGATGGTACATAACCCTTGAATTTCTACCCTAGCTGCGACATATGGCCTACATTTGCGTCTATTGATGTTCCGGTTCCCTCTCTTTGGTTGGTAATTTGATTCAGAATGATAGGTAAATTTGAAGGTTGTCCAAAGTCTATTTGGTCCGGATTTAGTCATTCACGTTTTGTCGATTGCCCTATCATGTTCATCCTGACACGATGTAGTTGTGTACAAGTGACATCGTGCGGGATGACGAGTTCTAGGGGGGTGATTACCGCAAAAATGTATAGGGCCTTGTCAAAACATGGGTGGTTCTCTGACCAAGGAGTTAAGCTGGTTACGGAGAACTATTGTTGGCCTACGGAGTTCAGTTTTTCTAGTGGCAATTGCTTTGGATATACTATTGATTCACTCTGTGTCACGCCCCGCTTCCCAAAATACGTTGGAGCGGAGACGCGACGAGAGTCGGCGACGTATATACGCGAGGAAAATACCCCACGTATACACGCTAAGCGTAAAGTACCCTGAACAAGCTATAAATCCAACCATAATAATTAATGATCACTGCAATAATACATATAAAGGCTACACATGATCTGGAATGAAATAAGGAACAGAATAGAAGCCAAGGGTGATATACAGGAATCAAAGAATAATAGCAGGAATAAAGAAAGGAAAGAATACCAGAATCAAAAGAGAGAGCGTCCGATTCCTCGCAAGTCGTACCGTCTCATCGTACATCTGCACAATAGAACAAGCGTCCAATATCTGGACGTGCAAATTCAGGGTCGTCAGAAAGCGACCTAGTGAGTGTGTGTGTAAAGGGGAGAGCTCGTGCATATAAACAAGGTGCATAAAGCAATAACAAGAATAACTGCAGATATAGGATAATCAAATAACATGATACATAAGCAACTGAATAACAATAGCAAGAATAAGAGTACAGGTACAAAACAAGTAAAACACTATAACAAACAACAGATGTCTAGGTGTATATCCTAGCAATATCACTAACCTAGTACATAATCTGGTCTTGGTTACAATCATATATCTATCATAATGATATATAGATATACAATCAGGTGATTACAGTCAGTCACAATACATTAACAGTTTATTATTATTAATTATGTCAGCGAACACCAATTGCCACCTGTAATAGACGCATCCCATACTACGCATACCACACATGCCAATCGAGGTCCTCAGTTATTGAAACTGATCGGTTGGAGACATTGTCCATGCTTTAGGTGGGTCCCGTGCATACCTGGGACCACGGCCTAGACTCCTGACGCTGAACCAGGACCTACCGCAAGGTAGTCAGGAACATGCAAACAGGAACAGGTACATGTATAACATGTATAACAGGAACAGGACGGGGTGTCAGTCACCCCACGGGAACCCTACAGTGGAACCCTCTTTCGGCTGCGCAACCTAAATCCTAGGTCCACCCAAAATACGGACGCTGTCTCCTCCATCAATATCCCCAATCCCAGTGTAAGTTGTTAGTTATCATGTTATTAGTTTATCATGATTATTTAATATGCATGTTACTTAAATCACTGGAATAACTCGGTGGTAGTCCACGTAACAATATCAACATGTGTAAGTCAGGGTACCGGTATAACAGGAGTATAAAATATCAAGGAACAGGATACCAGTATAACAAGAATATATAACAAGTAAACATGCGGGTGTTGTTACCGTGTAATAATATTTTTCCAGCATTAAGTAACATAGACAAGATAGTTATCAAGTAGATACCAGGTAGTCGGTCAGGTTCCACGGTAAATCAAGATATCTAAGATGAGTAATAACCTACTGTCAAGAATAGAATAATCCAGGCAAATTATGAAAATAACTAATATTCTCAAATATGAAGTAGGTCAACTGATCAATAGATCGAACAAAATCACAGTACAAGATATGCCTCAACTAATCCTGGGTCAATGGTGGTAAATAGTTACACATGAAATGACGCTAATAAATACTAGGATTAGCAAAATAAATACTTGTAGAAAAATAAAAAAACAGTATTATTAGATTAGGGATATTACAATGAAAAAAACAAGGTTTAAAGAAAAGCATGACCTGTCAACATGACATTAATACACTCATAATTAGGGACAATTTCTGAGCACAGAGAAGTATGGAAACTAATTTTCACTATAATCATGAAAAACCAATAATATAATATCTCTATACTTAATGAAAAGATATAAAATCCCAGAAAACAGCTCCTGATTAAAATCAACCATATGTATATCAAAACATAGATTAAATGGATTTGGCCATGAATGATAAAGTTCCAAGTTTAGCCATCAAAACTACAAGCAGCAGGTCCAACACAAATGTCATTAGTCCTCATGGAGACAACTTGAAAGACAACAGTTAAAGCAAAGTATTTATTTATATCTAAATCTCTAGCAAAGATAAGACCAAGCTACCCCTTCCAAAAAAATTAGGCAAACTAGACAGCTAGAAACCAAACTACTTCTAGTATAGAATCATGTATACCATCAGGGAACAGGCATCACAAGATCAGAGTGGTTACAATGAATCCATCTATATTCAACAGGCAGATCAGTATCATGTAAAGCTTTCCTTACAGAAAAATGGAACATTTGCTAAGATACTACACATTATATAAAACATATATATATATATATATATATATATATATATATATATATATATATATATATATATATATATATATATTAACATGATATGGAAGAGAATTGAAGTGGGAGAAGGAAAGTAACTCACTTAATAATGTGGTGATTTACGGCGTACCGACGGAGGCTCCGACGGAGTCGTCGGGGGCTGCAGGGGATGTCGTTGGATAGAGGAGTTCGCCGTGAAGGGCGTGGGTACGTTCGCGCTCGCTGACAGTGATCTACGGCGACACGCGGAGTGCCGAAAAATGACTCGGAGTAAGTTATTACCAACACACAAAGAAACACACACATCATCAAAAGACACTCATAATATTCCATACATATTTATTTAATTAAAAATGACCTAACATATGAAAATGATGGGGAGAAAGATACTCACCCAGGCTTGGTTGTCACGGCATTTTGTTGGTGGAGCTTGGCAGCAAGGGATTTGCGTGCGACCTTGGTTGCCGCTGTCGTGCGCCAACAGCAGCAAAGGGAGGAGAGTGGAGGGCATGGCGCCATGGGGAATAAGCTCTCGGCTGTTGGAGATGAATGGAAATTGGATGGTCTCATGGGTGATGTTGTGGAAGTCGACCTGTGCATGGAGGGCTCACGTAAGGCCAAGCAGGAAGGTGGCGGCTGTGTGGCCCTGCGAAAGGGGGTGCGTGGCTCCGGCAGCGAGGCGGAGAGGCTCCGGCAGCGAGGCGGAGCTCCGGCCACACGACAGAGGTGGTGTTCGCGGACTCCGACAATGATTGAGGGGATCAAGGTTGAGGTCACCATGGAGGACTGCAACATGAAGAGAATTATGACTCAGTCGGTTGTCTTGAGATGGCTCGATCGAGATGTGGGGGGCCATCGACGTTGGTCGAACAAGGTGGAGAACATGCGGAGAGGAGCTGTGATGCTCACGGCCATGGGCGAGGAGAGGGGGATGACTTGGTGGAGGAGATGCATGGAGGAGTTAGAGTAGTTGTTGGGTAGCGGGTGGACGAGGTGGGTCTCCATGGATGATGGTGCTTGCGCTCACGGCGGATGCGCGCGCGCAGCAAAGGGGAAGGGCACTGGTTGGTGGCTGCTGGATTGTGGGAGGAGAATGGTTATGATAGGATTAGGGTTATGATAAGTTTATTGGGATTTAGATTATAAGTTGTTGAGATTAAGATTAGGATTGAATGGATAGGATTTGGATTTGAACTAATGGGTTAATGGGTTTTGGGTAGGAACATGGATAAAAGATTAATGGGTTATGAAAAAGTAAAGTAGTAATTGGATATAGGAATAAGAAATGATAAAGAAATAATAGTAACAATAATTATTAAACATTAATAACAATTTCAAACAAAATGATTAATAATAATCATAGATATAGTTAACAATTCCTAATAATAGCATTTATGGAAAATGATTTAAACATTTAATACAAATGAATATATATATTAACAATAAGAACTATAACTATAACTAATAAATAAAATAGTAATTATTACCAAAATAACTTTAAAAGAATTGATCTAACAAATAATTGAAAGGATGAGATATAAATAAATTTATTTTATAATACTATATAACTTATAAATATATACAAACACATGCATTTATATACATGCACAAAATAGATAATCAATAATAAGTAAATCTAAATAAAATTTATAAAAGTAGTATTACAGTATTATTAGTTAGGGAATATTACACTCTGACTCTGAGATAGTGAAACGAGGCTGCAATATGAATGATATTTGCACCTTATAAGGCCATATAAGTGAGATTGCCCTGCATGTTTTAGTCTCTTGCTCGATTGCAAGGAATTGTTGGAGGCAATATTGGCATCAATTGAGTTGAGTAGGAGCTACACTCTATTTTTGATCTTGTATTGTTGGCACATTTCTCAAAGGGAAGCATGGCGGTGAGGCCCGTTGGAAGCAAGTAGAAGTGATGTGTGTAGTTTGGTTAATCTTGAAGCAACTGATTCGTGTGGTGTTTTCAAGTACAATGCCTAATCCTTCCATGGTTCTTTTACACTCTCTCAGGCTAAAGAAGTTTTTTGTATTGATGCAAAGTGTGATCCTTTCCTTTTGGAGTCAACAGAGGTGATCTATCATCTTTTCAATGATTTTCTACAACCATATCCCCGCGGCCCGACATGGTGAAGATAAGGTCAATTTTGATGGCCTAAACAAAAGTCACAGCGAGTCAATGGGTGGTGGGAATGTTCTTTGTCGAGATAATCGTGGTGTCGTCCTTTCAGCTAGGGGTATTTTTTTGGCTTACCATGCCATGAGGTGAGCTTTTTGCAACGCATAAGGCAATTCGAGTGGCATGTTTTGCATTGCATGCTCAGAGTTTATGGCTTGAAGGCAACTCTATGGTGGTGATACGTTTGTTGCAAGGAGATGGATCTCCTGGTGTTACAACAGTTATGCTTAGTGATATTCAATTATAGATTTTCGATCTCCAGGGTTTTCAGGCAAGTCATGTGTTTTGTGAAGGAAATATTATGACTAATTTTGTAGCCAATGAAGTTGCACCTAGAGTTGTTGCTGGGTAGTTTAAGACTACTCTTTTGATGCAATTGCAACATCTAGTTCGAGCAGGATAAAAATGGCTGCTTTTTTTCTTGTTGAGTGAGAAAATGTCAATTTATCAAAAAAGAGAGGAAAGATGCTCCTTAGAGGAGTATTTCAAACTTTAGTAATGTAATCATATTGATAAATTGATATCATTGACATAGCAACACAAAGATGGGCAAGATTTCACCACTTTCCGACCATCTTTTCAATTCTACTAGGGAGGACTTTATGTTCATATTACTCCAGCAAAATAGTAAGGAAATCCTTACAATACCTATCTTAGTTGTACAAAAAAAAAAAAAGGAATAGGCCATAAAATGGAAAGCTCAACAGATTCATTAAATGTGCACATGCCATGAATGGGATGGGAAAAAATACCAGACAATCAAGCAGGAAGCTCGCAAGTCACAAGTATGAAGCAAACTATATGGATTGCCTGATATCACATAATTATAATCACTTCCACGGTATTGGAAAGAGGGTTCCTATTTGCACGAATCAATACCTTGTTATAAGCATAGGCAGGAAAATCAGCAAGAGACCAAGGAAACTACAAGCCATACCCGCTGCAACGATAAATAGTAATTAAGTTATTCTCATGCAGTCAAACATAAAGATCTATGAATGTCTATAGTTGATAAATTTATCAGTGCAAGCTGCAGAAATTATACAAAAGTATTTATATAAAACATTATATTTTAGAACAAGATAACAAAAGGTATGCTCTGGATTTTTCAATCTTCTAAATGGGAAAGAAGAACCTTTGTAATTCATATTTAAATATTGAAAGAAATATAGGACACTAGCAAATAATTCAATTGACTTGGTTAGTGTGAGAAACAAATATAAACATGTAATGCTTCCTATCTTACCAGGCACAAAAGAAATGGATAATGAAATAAACAAGCAGAAGAACAATATACTTATGTTAAACTTGTGGAAGGCTACTTCATGCATGCATTAACTTGATTCCTATGATAACAATAAACATAGCCAAACGCATAACTTGCAATCTCTTCTAAGGCAATGGTTAAGTTGGTTATGCATATCAGGAGATGGAAGTATGTTTAACTCATGCGAAGAGCCAAACTTTTATAACTAAAGGGGCTGCTTAAAATCCAAAAATAGAAACCCCATGGTTCAGGAGGCTGACACTATTATTAATGAGGTTCTGATTTCAGAAATGGGAAAGAATGTAGAAGGAAAGATAAAATGAATAGCATTTCCAGTTCTAGTTATTTTCCTACATTGATGATGTGATTCTAATATAGCATTTGTCATGATACACTTCAATTGTGAACAACCAGTTGAGGTACAATCAATTCTCTCAAAAGAGGCAATGCAAGAGAGTAAACACATTTTGCTTGAACAATGTTAAGTCAAGCCCAATCACCATGAATTCTTGATTGATGTATTTGAATTAACAACAAAAATAGAAGCTATCAGGACAATTTCTTTTCTTTCTTTTCTTTTCTTTTCTTCTTTAAATCTTTGGCCAGGTGAGGGAGGTGTTCAGAAAGATTATTTTCCAAGAATCTGTTTTCTTTTCACAGCATCTTGACAATAGAACAAACCAAGTTTCTCATGATTTATATTACTTGTTACAGTATCAATATGGCACAATGAATGAATGGAAATTTAACATTATTTTAAGCTTATTCCTTTGCAATCATACCTCCATTATATGGAATTTCCAGTTTCTCCTGCAAAAGAATCTTTGCTCCATAGAAGCCATGGCAGGGGTTGCAAAATTCAATGCGATGGCAAGTGACAGAGGTAATTGTTGGACGCTGAAATAAAAGGATTGAAGGTTCGTCATTAAACAAGTAATTCTAAGGCAAAAGGTTGAGGTTTATGATACAGGAACTGGTGATTTCTCAAGAATGTAGCCAAAGTTTAAAGTAGATAAGCAGCTATACAATTACAACCTGCCCTACATACAAAGGAATAAGCATAGCTGACTGATATTCAAAGAACAAAACATGATGTATGGGCAGGTATCACATAGAATTCAAATTCATCAACATGGACAGAGTAGAATATCCAATTGTTGCTACCTGCTACGTTGGAAACACATATGCGGTGCCAGTTTATATTTAATTGCATGCACATCTGCTTAAAGTTAAAACCAGATATGTGAGAGTGAATTTTTGTTCATTACACAAACAAGATGAAACACTACAAAGAATCTCCTTTTAGAACTATAGTTAGAAAGTAAAGAATAAAAATTCATCACCAGAATCACCATGATATCACAGGGACCCCTCACCATCAAAACATAAGCCCTCCGTATTCACAGACGGCAAGATGGGATTATGAAGATTTGACAATGTTTGATGCTTGATGTTCGCCTAATGTCAATCATCTAAGAGTTGGCGCCTAGTTTGCATCTAAGAAGCCAATAGAAAAGGGAAAAAACAAGAGGGGGTTTGCCCCAAGGGGGGAAGCATAAAATGCCATTAGACTTGTAGGAATAGCCTTACAGAGAAAGATTTTATAGGAGTAGCCTTACTCAAGCTCATTTAACGGGAGCGGCCCTCTAAATTCCTCAAGAGCATGGAGAAAACTGAAAAGATTTTTATGCCTGAAATTCTATTAATAGCTAGGAAATAATATAAACAAAAGAAGCAAAATGAAAAGATACAGAAATACAGCAGAATTGCAAAAATTGTAGAATTTCAAATTGCATAAGGTTACTCAAAGAATTGCTCGAATGGTTAACAGTAGTGCTCAAGAAAGATGGTCTACATCGGTGAATCAATTTTTTCACCAACATTGACTCTAAGCCATGAGAACAACACAATGAATCAGATAGGCCGAAAGAATTGATTGGTGAGATCTTACCCGGATTTTTTTTTAGAGAGAATAGGATTGAGCAAGCTCCAGCCATGATACATTATTAATAATAAAGTTTACAAAGTAAAACTCCAACACCATAAACAACATGAAGGCCAGTCACTATCAATTACTAAAACAAAAGCACTACCAAAAATGAAATGGTAAATTACATTTATCCCAACTGCCCTTCAAAAAACAAAAAAGCAACAGCGTACGCATATCCCCCCCCCCCCCCCCCCCGCCCCCCCCCCCCCCCCCCCCCCCCGCCCCAAAAAAAAAAAAAAAACAAAAAAAAAACAACAGACTCCCCACCCTGCGCAGGAGGGGAAAAAAGAAGGAATTTCAATCCACATCCCATTAAAATCTTTGTTTTTTGACTTTATAATAAGCTAATAATGTACCTGTAGTATTTAACTTGCCTCAGTTCACCTAATATAAACCTGAAGATCAAAACCAATGATTTCAAACATGATATTCAAAGTCCAAAATTTAAACCAAAACATATTAATTTTAAATTCGAAGATAAATCCTAAAGTGTGTCATTTAATTTATTACAATATAAGATGGTTAATTATTAACTATGCATAACCTTAATCATAGCCATCACATCGTTATACCTCTCGAACCTAACTTCAACCCATATCTATCCTAATCCTATTCAAAACCCTACGCTAACCCTTTTACTCTTTGTCTATCCTAACTTTGACATTGTCCCTACACTTATATGAACTCACAAAAATCCTAACCATATACACATTTCTACTTCAAATTCTATCTACAAATTCTAAAACAAACACCTATGTCCACCCTGAAGGGCGTCTCTAATTTATTTTTATCGCTAATATAACTTTTACCGAAACCATAAACCAAATACACCTTAACCTGAATCTCTTTCTCATTTATTAAAAAAAAAAATCGCGCTGCGATTTAGGCGTAGATATAAGTAATAATTTGGATTAGGTTTGAATTTAGGTTACGAACAGGGACAGGACAAGATTAGTATAGGGTTTATAGGCATTTGATTTTTCTTAAACAATTACATTTTCATTTTAGTTTAATTTTTGATTTTTTTAATAATTTATTCTTTTTTCTAAACCAATGAGGATAATTCATAAGAACATGGGCAATTTCATCACAAAAATAGTAATGCGACTAGTACATGACAACTTCGGAAACATAAGGAGCTAAAATGCTAACAGAGTAAACTTTGGGCGGGAAAAGTGTTGGAAACAAAAGTGCAGGGAAGATGTGTGCTACTGAGATAAACTTTGGGAGGGATAAATGTAATTTCCCTAAAAAAGAAAACAACCTCATATATAACACAATGACTATGGTTAGAGACTAGGAAGTAATATGTCACCACCACTAGTACATATAACATCAACAAGATCAACAGCTCCACTACCAACGGTCGCAGCATTCATCTTCTAGTTTGAATTTTAGTTAGCTACTAGTTATTTATTTTGAGAACTCTTCAAAGATTATGTTGGTTTTAGTTGGTTTTTATTTTCTTGTCATCTTTGATTTGTTTTAAATTATTATAGGGTTTTTTAGATATTAGTCCCTAAAATTTTCATATTTTGATATTAATCCATTGATTCTTTTTGTTAGATTTACAAAGGTAAATATCAATTACACTTTTAAGAACTACATCTTTATTGATTATCAAGCGACTACAAAATGTAAATTACATAATTCATGAGACGAAGTCTCCTTATATAGACTATACAAGACCAAATCCAGTTCTAATAATGACTCCAAATACTACTAGAACTCAAATACTTCAAATACTATTTCTACAATATAATAAACCTATTATATTTAACATTTCCCTCTCAAACTCACGATGGTACGAACATCGAGAATTTGCCAAGCAAAAACTGAAAACCAAGTACTGAAACTACGAAAGTGTGAATTGTTGATGTGAACTTGTTAAATTTCATGTGAATTTCCCAAGACAAGTTGTCAAATTGCTGAAAATGAGTTATTGAAAACTAAAACAAAATCCAAACAAATTTCTCTCATGTGTAGAAGTTACAAGTTTGAGAGCCAAAACAAACTGAAGAAAACCAAACAAAAAACTGAACCAAATCAAAACCAAGATGAATTGCCGAAACTGAAAAAATAAGCCAAACAAATCCAAAGAAGAACCAAACCGGAGTTGAACCAAACTGAAGTTGTGCAAATCAAAAATCTAAACCAAAACTCAGAACCGAACTAAATCTTCCTAGCGAGTTCATCAATGAGTCTACTCTTCCATTGGTGTTGCTCATGTTTAATGGCAGCACAAGGTGGAAAAGAGATTTTATGCTAGTTTTCTTCCCGTCGGAGATTGACACGAAGGTCATGAGTCATATTTACTTCCAAACTACAAGCAAACATTTCTACCGCCAAATTGTATTAGTTAAATCTATGTAGCTCTGACACTTCTATCTTGAAATCAAGTCATTTTGGGGAACGTGGTTAAACACGAGTATTAGATACAATATTTCTCTTTTCTATGTACAGAAAATTTGCCGTTTAGCAATGTGGCGTATCGATGTCAGTGCGTCTATGTCTATGCAACATAGCTTATAACAAGAGTATATAGTGGCATATACACTAATCCATCTTGTGAGTTAGTCCACCTCTCTAGTGCATGAATTAAAAAAAAAACACTCAAGGTCTTTGCCCTTTAACTTGTCAAGTTATGGCAAACACTCAGTAAAGAACATAAGTGCATGATAATGTATATAAGTCGAAGAAGCTTCAATTGACAACGCCCCTTCCATCCTGCCTTGATTATTACTCCTAAATCGCCTTGTGTTGTTGTTCGAAAGGACTATGGATTCATCAGGAATGTTTCACGTACCATATAAAGGTGCACATTGCAAGTTAATGTCCTCAATGAGCCTTATGGTTGATAAAGATGATAGCTCCAAAGAAAAAGAAATGACAAGGTAGATATTTTCAATATAGGTGACTTAGATGGTGCAAAAGAAGATTTAGACAATCATTAATCTATTTGAAGGATGACATTCTCCCTATAGTTGATTCATCATCACTTGCCTATTGATGAGGAAGAACCGCAAAATTGATGTTTCATCCTAATGCAGTTTTTTGCTGACGAGATCATCTTTATCGAAGGAGGTGAGAGTTGATACAGCATATATTCCTCCTCAATGCACGCTGCACATGAATTGTTCAATTCAGTAGTCCACCAAGTATTAGATCTATATAAGGCTAGAAATTTTGCGTACTTGACTTGTAGAATTTTAGTTACACTAGTAGTTTGAGTTTAGCCTTTCTTTCAGTTGGAAACCTTTTTACAGAGTTAGGTTGGTTTTGGTTAGATTTACATGTTTGCGGTCTTAATTGGTTGTAATTTTAAGAGTGAATATCTTGTTTTTATAGTATACGAAAATCTAGTTTATTGTTATTGGAGTTATTCTCTGTTTCAATTCTTCTTGTTCTATATTAACAAAGCAACAATTAATTACTGGAATGGAATAGAAGGAGATATAACTTGTAA
Organism: Agave tequilana; assembly: GCA_038442645.1. NCBI lineage: Eukaryota > Viridiplantae > Streptophyta > Magnoliopsida > Asparagales > Asparagaceae > Agave > Agave tequilana. The sequence continues at coordinate 8,896 of JAVJIF010029459.1, read as the reverse complement.
GCAAGGATATGTACAGGCATGCATCTGTGCATTGAATTGAAAACTGTGCCGTGGTGTTTTTCTGTTTAATTGGCAATGTATAATGATTCAAGAGGATGATCTAGATGACAAAAGCTGCATCTAATTTAGAATTGTATGCTTTATCATTGACTTTATAAATCTTTACGTTATTGCTTCATTCCCGACTATATTAGACATAAACATGCCACATCAATACTAGTATCTGATATAATTATTCATATACGTGAAAAGGGCAATAAAGATTAAAATGTGGCGGAAGTACTTAATAAGTTGGTAAACAAAAAGGTAACAGAATAAATGCAGCATAATTAAAATTATACAGCACAAGTCGAATTTCTACACAAGTTCAAACCAGAAAGAAGCAGAAGCACTACTGACCTATAAATGAAACTCAGCACTGAGATAAGCCAGGACGGATCTCAATATTAGAAGACTTCTTACATGTGTCGGTACAAATAGCGGTTGCCCACTCTTTGCAACCATAGAAATGACAATAGCAAGACTATTGTACATCTTGTAAATAGTGTTTGGAACAAGGGAATTGATCGGGCTGCCCACGAGAAAAACAAGCACAACAGTCAGTAAAAGAATATGTGATTGCTCTACTAGATATGCTAGAAATGCAGTCTACTGGATATGCCTCTAAATTAGTAGAAGTCTATTTTAAAAAGTTCAGATGATGTTTCAAACTTACTAATGCAAGTGAAAGATGAAAGCTATGGAAAACCATGATATTATTGGAAGAAAAAAAGAGAGAATACTACTAATCACTCAATTCTGATCTCAAGATTCTGTATTGGTTCAGTCTTTCATGTAAAATATAACTAATAACAGCATTGCGGATTTAATTCAACAGTTGAATCAATGAGTATTTACTGCTGCACTGAAACCATAACAGAGACAAGATTTTGCTTTAAAAGGGTTGAGCCTAAGAAAGTAAAACTTTTATGCTTTCATGGCTGAGCCTAGCTCAATCCACAGAGGGAAGCTCAAATATATCTCTTTTAATATTATCTACCAATGTTTACTACTGAAAGACAAATAAACCAGATTTATGACAATTTTTCATTTATGGTGCATGCCACTGTATTCGTAGGTTCAACCAAAATGCCAAGCAGTTAATGTTGACTATTAGAAGACAAAATGGAAAATCATGATTTTAGAAACAGTCATGAATATTTTGTCCAGCTCAACCTTAGACCGAATATGAACAGTTCAACTCATGCTAAAGGAAAAGTTTGTGCTCATTCTAGCCAATTTCGTCTGGTCCAGTTCTATGGGTAAAGCTATAATGCTAGGAGAATTGAGGATCCCACAAAGAAGAAGTAAACAAATATTAAATGTGTCGTCATGAAAAGTTTCACAGAATCCCACTGTATGTTATCGTGAATTGGCATTGCTCTACTACTATTAGTATGGAACATAAATTCAACTGCCACGGCTGCTTTACTGTTTATATTATACTGCAATCTGATGCCCATCAAACATCAACGCACCACCATCTTCAGCAGGGGCAGGGGTGGGAGCCAAATAACCAATATAGAACAATTAAAAAACATGACCGGTGAGATTTTGAAAAGGCTTTAATTGACAAATTGAGCAAGCATTGCCCCCCCCCCCCCCCCACCCTGCCAAAAAACAAAAACAAAAACAAAAAAAGATTCTATTGAGGTGAGATAGAAAGAACTCAAAAAGTATCCCTTTGAGTATTTGGGGCATTACTGTCACACATTCTTCAACACCAAATAATTGGTCAAGGCTTCTAGATCATGGGCACACTCATAGATTATGGTTATGCTTATCAAAACCGACCAAAGAGAGGTTTTCTCAAGTGGCTCATATAGAAACTTTGTCCGTCCGTCCGTCTTCTCCTTCTTTTTTTTCTCCCTCTACTCCTCTCTACTCCTTCCTCCTCCTTCTTCTTCTTCCTCTCCTCCTTCCTCCTCTTAATCGGTCGGTTTCCCACCGACATAGATGGTACACTAGTGATAGTTTCTCGAGTAAGAGAGTCATATATGCAAACTAAGATATTCAGCCAATACAAATTTAGTTAGGAAACAGAGTTGTCAGTGAAAGAAGATTGATATACGCAAAATTCGATATGAGCTATTATAAATTCAGCTAAAATCAGGGATGCAAGCCCTCAAAGTTTTCCATGAGTACCACTTAACCTGGAAATATGACCGTCAAGATTTCCATGATGAAGTAGATTGCACAAGACGAGGCCACACATAACAATCCAGAGTATCCAGACCCATTCCAAACCCAAGAAACGACCTGATTCAGCACATTGACCTCTGTTTCATGCGCTCTAATCGACGATTCAACCGAATTATCCTAAAAAAGTGTCAAAAATTCAAATTTGCGAGCAATTAATCAAACAGGATGAGTACAGAATGGAAATGAAATAAATTAATCATTTTAACCTTGTTGAGGTGTCGCTTTCTGGAGTAAGAGACGGAGAAGATAGTCATTTAGGGTTTGGCCGGTCCCTGCTGTTGCTGCCGACCTCGGCAAGGATAGGCGAGATCTCGTCGTCGGCCGCCAACGAGTCGTCCACCTCGATCACCGTCGCGCCTACGATCTCGGCGTCGGCCGAGGCCATTGATGACGATGGCTCGGGAGCTTGGTCTGCTCTGATGAGAACACCACCACCTGCTGCTTGTGATTGGTGGGCGACGAGAGCAATGCAATTTGCGAGAGAGACGCCGACGAATTAAATTGCGACTTTTATTATTGGTGCGACTTTTTGTTGGGGTCAAAAAGAATTATTGACTTGGGCTTCAGAATATGGGCCTCTATGGGCCATAATGGATCTGGATTATTACATGGTTTCTTAAAATTCCTAAGACAGTAGCTAAATATTTATGGAAACAATTTACTTAATTTGTTTATAAAAAATTGAAAAATGTTATCCTTCAAAAAAAATTGAAAAAATGTTAAAATTAGCATCTTGAATATATAAAAAGGTTATTAGGAATGCAAGAAGTATAAAAGCAATAAAATGTAAGACTTGGATCCAAGCTATTTGTCGACCTCATAGTAAAGTATACTACTTTTTAGCACGTGTAATAATTCTTCCTAATGTAATGTAATGTATATTTAATGAGAGTTTATATGCAAATTGACACCTTTTGGTGCCACACACATGCAATCGGCCGTGAACGTCTCAAACTAAATAGTAGAGACTAAAGAAACAAATTTAACGAGCATAATTTTGTTTTTTTATTTTGCGAAAAATCCCAGTGGGAACCAACCTCTTTATTTTTTTTTTAAATATTGGTGGTAGCCTGATTTAAGCGAGATTTGAACCCTAAACTTCTTACCACTGCAGAAAGATTTTACCCCTTTTAATGGTTAAGTTTTGCTTCAAGCTTTCTCCGCCTCTGTTTGAAATAAATGTATGCTCTATCATTTTCTTTTAAACAAATACCACATCTCCCTATATATATATATATTTTAACGACCGAGTCAAGCATTAGAAACAACAATTAACAAATATAATATATTATTTATCACTTCGTTTTCTTTTCTTTTTTTTTTTACTTGGGTTGTTGTGTCTTTGTTTTGAAGCTTACACACCCAACAGTTGTTCCTTTACCACATATTGTTGGCAACCTTCAAGGCAAGGACTGCTGCAGTCAAGGATTCTGCAGCCAGCAATCAACATGGCAAACAGTAGTACTGATGATGGGCTGGCCAACTTAAGGCCGAGGGTCACGGGCCATCTTTCTCTCTCTTACATAAATGTATATATCTCTTTGTGGTCCACCAGCTCTTAGCCCATTATTCCTCCAACAATTTCCAATAACTTTTTGGTAGAATATTCCCCTAAAGAAGGAAAAAAGAGAGAGAAAAGGGGAAAATATTTCCTACACAAACCCTAACACTGATTTACTCTGATACCCACTACCTTCAAATTGCTTGCATGCCCGAAACTCGAAAACCTGAATTATTATTATTATGTCTAATACTCCTAAATATGTTGTTTTCGCTTAGTGCTGTTTGGCAAGAAAAATGAGTTTTGGAATTCTGATAAGATCAGAAATCCTAGAGGAAAAATCTAAGCTTACAACAACAGTAACCTGTGGGCCTCAAATTGCCATACAGTATTTTAGTGGGGCTCAGAATTTTTACAGGGCCCACAACTGAAGAGAGAGAGCGTGTCAGCTTTCTCATGAAAACTGGCCTTTTTCAACCCTCTAATTTTTTGCCAACCGAGAACACAATGTATAGAAAATGCACGATGCCCCTAAATTCAAAGAAAAGACCACTTTTCAGTCCATTTCCTCTGAACAAACGGGCAGGCCACAGTTGGGTCAGTAAGTAAATCTAAAAACTACATGGGTATGGAAATGAATCGGGTTCAAAATTGGTGTGCAGAAATATTTTTCCTTGTGCTCGATTCGCAGTCCAGCTAAACAAAGCTGCATTAATCCCCCAGCTTTCTTCCTCAAAAGTTCTTGTTCGTACCCAGATGGCAGATAAAGCTTTTTTGAGGACTCAAAAAGTCTCTGCTTTTGGCTCATGGACTCGAAACAAAGTTGTCTCTATTAGCAAGAGCATGCTGATCGTCTCAAATTTGTGGCCACTACACTGTCTGATTAGTTTTAGATTGGATAATCGTTCACATGATCAATAGAATATAGAGTTGAGCCGCCCACTCGCCGTAATAGCTGACTTTAGGGCCGTAATATGCATCATAAGTCAAAAGGCGTCTTACCCGTTAAATCCGAGGTAATGATGAGTTTATGATCCCAAAATAATTTATAAGTGCTTTATTTATTTATTTGGTAAAATTGTCAGAATTGTTGAGCTTCATGATTGAGCATCTCTATAATGCTCAGCAAAAAGATAGAACTCTCCTGAAATGTCCCTAAAATGTAAATAAAGATAAGAAAAGAAATATGATATTCCGCGAGGAATGAAAAAGTAATTGCACGAAATGGCTATATATGTTTAGATACAATATTTAGAAATATAAGCATAGTCGTGTATTTAACAAGTATATGTGTGCTCGTGCTATGGTGTTGGGTGCAATTATTGTTAGCATAACTTTTTTTTCTTCAAAAAATGTGTTCTTATCCCTCTACATATAATTTTATTATTATTATTTCAGCGTTTTAGCGAAAATTGTTGGGAATATGAAGAATATATGTGAATCTTTAAATTGAATTACGGCGAGATCCGTTGATCGAATCAATTGGATAATGGTTGGAGTGTGTTCTGCTTCCATTGGGGATGAACGTGGTATATTCACATGTTCAATTCCGACTTCGAATGAATGAGATATTCAAGTCTAAAGTTTGCCTAATTCAAAGTCAAAATGAGACTAAAGGTAGCTAAAAGTATTTAGTCCCACATTGGCTATGGGATGGAAGTTTGAAGTGTTTAAATAGAGAAAAATAGGAACAAAGGGTGTACCCTTTGGGTACTTGGAGTTTTCGCGCGCGATTGGGAGGAAACCATGCCCGCACGCGCTCGCCGCCGCGGTGGCGGCGGCCAGACGGCCGGCACCGGGTCCGAGTTTGGGTCCGGGTTCGGGTTCCCTACCCGGTCCGGTTCTTTTTGAACCAGGTCTCACGGGTAAGGGTTACGCAGAGCATACCCGCTCCGCCATCCGGATTCGAACCGCCCCGCTCAACGGCTGTCAGTCAACCGCCGCGAGCGTGCCGTTGCAACTGTTCGGTTGGGTTCTTCCTCCTTCCTCTACAGTGGGTGCTCCTACAAAGACAAATATTCTCCCGAAATTGTCTTAGTCCCGCTGCTTCAATAATCCTGTGAAGGTACTGGTTAACTACGGTTCGACCATACGGTGATTTGGTACTGGTTAACTACGGTTCGACCATACGGTGATTTGGTAGTACTATTCAAATACCGTGAAGGAGTGTTGTATCTTGGGAGACCAGCGTCCAGTAACCCGTTAGCACCGGTGCGGGAGACGTAATTGTCTTAAGGAGATTCGCTTTAAGCGTGACGTAATTGTCTTAAGGAGATTCGCTTTAAGCGTGCCTCTGCTTCAATAATCCTGTGAAGGTACTGGTTAACTACGGTTCGACCATACGGTGATTTGGTAGTACTATTCAAATACCGTGAAGGAGTGTTGTATCTTGGGATACCAGCGTCCAGTAACCCGTTAGCAACGGTGCGGGAGACGTAATGTCTTAAGGAGATTCGCTTTAAGCGTACCTCACTCCAAGTACTGTATAAGTGAATTAATTTCTTTATACAGGGTTATACTGATATTCAGTATATTGAGACTGACTTATACCAGTCTAATTGGTGTTTAACCAAGGAAGGTAATTGAAAGGTGGTTCTTTAATTAAGGAACGTTCTATTGAATAGAAAACTTCCCACCTGATATTAACCGACCTGGCCAATTAGATCGGTGATATTTCAGTGATATTGATTAGTTGTCAGATTGATCCTAGACACCAACAATCTCAAGACAATTACGATATTGAAGTTTCTTACTTCTGTTCTGCTTGAACTTGTAGAAAATGTCTGAGACTAATCAAGATAACTCAAGTAAGGCACCAAACATGCAGCTACAAGTTTTGATGCCTACTCCACTTCCTAACCCGAAGCCAGAGAAGCCAGGAAAATTTGATGGCACAGTATTCAAGAGGTGGCAACAGAAGATGCTCTTCTACTTGACCACTCTGCATCTGGCCAAATTTCTGCAAGAAGATCCACCAGAACTCAGAACTGATCGGCACTCAGTCCTTGCAGTCGATACATGGACTCAAGGTGACTTCCTTTGTCGAAACTATATTTTGAATGGACTGGATGACTCTCTTTACAATGTTTACAGTCCTATCACAACGGCAAAGAAGTTATGGGCCAGTCTTGATAAAAAGTACAAGACTGAGGATGCTGGTACCAAGAAGTTCGTCGTAGGACGATTTCTGGAGTACAAGATGGTGGACAACAAGACTGTGATCAGTCAGGTGCAAGAGTTCCAACTTATCTTGCACGAGATAGAAGCCGAAGGTATGATTCTACCTGAAACCTTTCAGGTTGCTACTATCATGGAGAAACTTCCACCTGCGTGGAGAGATTTCAAGAACTACTTGAAGTACAAGCGAAAGGAGCTGAAGTGTAAGATCTCATTGTGAGGCTTTGAATGAGGAGGACAACCGAAAGTCCGAGAAAAGGGAGCAGTAAGAACTCCTATGAAACCAAGGCCAATGTGATCGAAGACTCAAAGGGAAAAGCGTCTACTTCCAAAGGCTTAAAGCGGAAGAAGACTGCCAAGGGTACAATGACAAGGTCCAAGAAGGAAAGAACATGCACTCAAGGGAACCTACTACGGGCCTGTTGTTTCGTTGCAAAACGTCGCAAGTCGTAAGTCGTAAAATGAGAATGGAAAAAATGAACTGTAGCAGAGAAAATATATTGTGTTTACGGTGTTTGGTTGATAAAGTGGAGTGTAAATGAAAAGTATATTGTGTTTACGGTGTTTGGTTGATAAAGTGAAAGTGTAAATGATAAAGTATATTGTGTTTTACGGTGTTTGGTTGGTAATGTAAAAGTGTAAGTGAAAAAGTTGACCACAAAATTAACAGTAGCAGTAATTTAAATATTATAAATACTATTAAAAAATCTACTATTACAAATTAAATTGTATTAATAAATTTGAGATAAAAAATTAATAATCTTAATATTTTATTTATAACAATAATATTAATAAAATATTAGTAAAATTAGTAAAAATTACTACAATATTAACTAAATAAGTAATTATAAAATTTTAAGAAAATCTAAAGAAACTGAATAAAATTTTAAGGATACTAATAAAGCATAAATATAAAAAAATCTTAAGAAAATAATAAAATATAGTTATAATATTATAATATTATAAAATACTTAAGATTATTATAATATTAAATTTTATGATAATAATATCGTAATATTATAAAAATATAAAATAACAAAGTAAAATATAATTATAAATTTAATAATGAAATATTATTATGATATTATTATAATGAATTATTACAATATTAACATAATAAAATATTAATATAATTTAAAGTATATTATAATATTAATAAATAATTATTTATATTAAGAAATAAATAAATTAAATATATAATAATTTTATATTAAAACACATTATTGTTATATTAATAAAATATTAAATTTAAATAAAATATTAAGAAAATTGGTGTAAATATTAATAAATAATAAAGTATTAAATAACAATATTAAATTATAATTAAATTAAAATAATAAAATAGTAAATATTAAAAAATCTTAAAAATAATAAAAAACTAAAAAATACCAGTATAAAATAATTCGGTAAGAAATTAAACACTATTAAAAATATTAAATATATTAAATATTAATAATATTAAATTATATATTGATTATCAAGTAACTGCTTTGGCACTACGAATGTATTACAAGTAGAATTTACATGACCACAAAATTAACTGTAGCAGTTGCAAGTGGGAAAATTTGAGTGTAAAAGTGAGATTTATATGACCACAAATTTAACTGTAGCAACTGCAAGTGGGAAATGAGAGTTGTATTTTGCGAAATGTTTTGCAACGAAACAAACAGCTGAAAAGGAAAAGAGTTTTACGACTTGCGGTTTTGCGGCATTTTGCGGGGAACAAAACAGGCCCTACATCTGCAACAAAGAAGGGCATAAGGCAAATGAATGTTGCAGCCGTCTCAAAAAGAACAAGAAGAACTATCCACAGGCAAACTTGATCGACCATGCGTCGCCAAGCCTTTCAGCTGTGGTGTAGAAGTAAATCTGACAACCAACAATAAGGATTGGTGGGTAGACACTGGGGCTATTCAGCACATCTGCTCTGAGAAATTATATTCTCTGAATATCAAAAACTAGAGCAAGATGAGCAAC
>JAVJIF010029458.1:0-59766 GCA_038442645.1 Agave tequilana | reverse complement strand
GTGACGGCATCGGCAATCATCTTGGGCCAGTAGTACCCAATCTTTGAAGTCGATGTGCCAATTTTGGGCAGGTTGATGGGCTCCGCACATACCGTTATGGGCCTCTTTCAATACCTCTTGTGCCTCTTTTAGTGAGAGGCAACAGAGTAAGACCCCGTCATGCGATCGACGATACAATGTTCGTGTAATCACATTGCGTAAAATTTAGGGGCTTTCCTTCGAATGGCAGCCGCCTCTTTGTTGTCTTCAGGCAGAATGTCGTATAAGACGTAGTCGATATAGGGAATCGCCAGTCTTTAAGCCTGGACCGGTTGATGCTTCAAGTGCTTCTTCTCGGTGACGACCTCCCGTTGACTCCTGATAGTCCTCGAGAGCATTTCTCGGGCAATCAGGTCGTGGCTGTAGACGAATATCTTCTCCATTGCTCCAGCTGGAAGAGCTAAGCAGCAGCCAGGGATGCGAGTGCATCTGCGGCGCATTTTGCCTGCGCGGTACATGATCGATTAGAAGCTTGTAAACCCCTCGGCCATGGGGATAGTTGCGTTGTGGTAAGGTACTAAATCTTCATGTCTGACTTCGTACTCCCGCGAACTTGGCTGACGATAGTTAGAATCACCGTATTCCTCGAGATTTTTAACGCCAATTCTCATCGGTGAATTGCATCCCAATCAAAAAGCGTTGTATTCCGCCACATTGTTGGAGCAAGGCTCAGTTAGCGAGACGGCTCGGGGAATCACATAATTTTGTGGGATATGAGTACTACTCCTACCCCCGCTACTACGTGTCCCTTCGGGCTTGTTCTTGATGCACCGTCGAAGAAAAGTTGCCATACTTGACTTTCGAACGATGTCTGAGTCAGCCACCTCAGCAACTTCATCTGGAGATCCTCGTAGATTTTTGGCTGCCCTCGGATCTGGGTGCTCAGCTAGGAAATCCGCGACTGCTTGTCCCTTAATGGCCTTTTTTGGTAAAAAGCGCATCTCATATTGGAGAGCAATATGGCCCATTTTGCCAGTCGGCCATTTAGCGATGAAGGTTTAGTCATAAGTAACCTCAGGGGGTTGACTTTTGATATGACGTTTATAGTTTGGCCTACCAGATAGTGTCGCATTTTCTGGATAGCGAACACCAGTGCCAAACATTCCTTCTCGATCGGGTTATACCGATGTTCGGCTCCGATCATTGTTCTACTCATATAGTAGATTGCTTGCTCACGTTCTTGATCGTCATTCTGAGCTAGTAGAGCTCCCAAAGAATGATCCATTGCTCGGACGTACACCAGAAACGGCTTTCCGGATACCGGAGCTGCAAGGACTGGTGGTTGGGTGAGGTATTGCTTGATTTCATCGAATTCTTGTTGACATGCGTCGTCCCAAATGAACGAGACCCCTTCTTCATCAGCTTAGCGAAGGGTTGGCATCTTCCGGAAAGGTTTGAGATGAACCTGCGGATGTACGCCAATCGTCCTTGTAATCCCCTGAGCTCCTTGAGGCTTCTCGGGGTTGCATCTCCTGGATAGCGCGGATCTTTTCCGGGTCCAAGTAAATTCCTGTGGAAGTTACAACAAATCCTAGGAATTTGCCACTGGCCACCCCCAGGAAGGACTTTGTAGGATTCATCTTCAATTGATGAGCCCGCATGATGTCGAAGACCACCTTCAGGTCCGCTATGTGATCACCTTTAGTGCGGCTTTTTACCGCGATGTCATCAACATAACATTCCACCGTTTTGCGTATTTGCTGATGGAAAATGGCGTTCATGGCCCTTTGGTATGTTGCCCCTGCATTTTTCAGTCTGAAGGGCATGACGGTGTAGCAATATACCCCTAGAGGTGTCCTGAAAGAGGTAGCTTTTCGTCGTTAGGATACATTTTGATTTGATTGTATCCTGAGAATCCGTCCATGAAGGACATTCGTTCGAATCCACAAGTATTGTCAATCATGACATCTGTGATTGGCAATGGGAATTCGTCCTTGGGGCAGGCCTCGTTTAGGTCGCGGAAGTCGATGCAAATCCGGATCTTCCCGTTCTTCTTGGAGACGGGGACGATATTGGCTACCCAGTCGGGATGTTGTTTTCCCTGACGAAGCCAGAATCAATAAGTTTTCTGACTTCTGATTGAATTGCCTCCATTATTTCTGGGCGAAACCGTCGCTGCTGTTGTTTGACAGGCTTTACGGCCGGATTGATGTTGAGGCGGTGCATGGCCACTTGAGGACAAGTCCTGGCATGTCATAATTCCAGGCGAAGACGTCTATATACTCTTGTATAAGAGATATTAGATCCTTCTTCTCCGATGGTGATAGGCCGTCATTTATGAAGATGGGCTTAGGATTAGCCTCATCTCCTAGGTTGATCTGAACAACCTTGTCTTCTGTGGGTGGCTCGCGCTGTTCAAAGCGAGTGTCCCAAAGAGCATTTAAATGTTTGATCCAAGGATCTGTATCAGATTGGATCATTTCTTCATTTCCATCTTCCAGGTGGCTTGTCGAAACCATGTTCACTGAAAGTTCCTTGAAGATGTTGCCGACACTGACATCTGACCCCCAAGATGATGTGTCTGAAGAGTAATCGTTGCTCGACGATTCTTGAGAATCGGAGGCTGATGGGACCGGAGTTGATACGTAGCCCAACCCCCGGCGCGTCCGATGATAATAATCGGGGGCCTTCCCTTTCGGCACAAAGGATCGAAGTAGCGTTCTCCTTCCTTTGCCGAAGTTCAACCCGGGTCTGTTGGTTAGATCGTACCTCATGCACTTCATCATTTTGAGCGCTTTTGGTTCATAATAACTGAGCTGAGGGGATTCCTCCTCACTTTTCGAGTCTTCGCGGGGCATTGGCTCAGACGAGATTCTCCCAAAAAGAATTGGTTTTGGCCTTTTCGTCTGGCTGGAACCATGAATATAGATTCTTGCGCATTACCATTGTCTCGGTATGTCTCGAAGGACGATTTCACTGGTACATGCAATGATGTCAAGGCACCCATTGTCGACCAGAGATCGTCATCTATATCAGTGCTAGTATCTGACGGTATCGAATCAGAAGCACACACAGAAAAATACGCAAAATCTAAATCTTCATTAATATACCAACCGCCTACATCATCGGTGGTATTATCGACATCGGGCTTATTAGTGCCTGTTACAAGTGGTTCTAACTCCCACAGGCACTCTTCTTTTTCAGGCTCAGTGTCAGCCTAATTACCAGAGTCTGGCTCCTCTGTTGTGGGGCTTTATCCGTCTCCACCGGATCTTGGTACAGCAAAGAGTCGGTGAAATAATTCTCGACCCCTTTGACGGATACCTTTCGGCGATCAACGTCTGCACTTTTCCACTCCCGTCAATGTATTTCATGACTTAGTGGAGAGTGGAGGGAACGATGGAGTTGCGGTGAATCCACGGTCGTCCCAGCAATAGATTGTAGGAAGTGTCGCGTCAATGATGTAGCATGTCACTTCCGACTTGAGGCTTCCAATCTGACACCTGAGCTTGATCTTCCCCATCGGACGGGTCTGGTTGGCATTGAACCCATAGATAGTCGTCTGGGTGGGGCTCAAACGATGGGTAGGAATGCCGAGATGTTGCATGACCCGGCGAGGCATGATGCTCAACGCGGACCCTGGATCTACCTGGATGCGGTTCACCTCGGACGATCCAATATATCCTGTGAAGTACAGGGGTCGATCATGCTTCCCTTTAACCTGCATATCATCTGCCGTGAAGGTGATGCAGGGGGCATTCTGGGAGGTGTGGAGGCAATCCTCTACATCTTCCTCCTTCGGCACCTGGGTCATAAAGACCTCAGCATTTGCCAGGGCTTCTTGCAGAGCTTCCCTGGTAGACTTCGATAGTCTAAGAAGGTCATACAAGGTAATGCGTGCCGGAATGTTGGCCAACTGAGCCAGGACATCAAAGCAGTAAGGTGTCGTAGATCCTTCCGCGATGCCCTTTTGAAGGGCTCGAGAAAATCGAGTCTCCTTCTGCTTCTCCACAGGTGGCTTTGTGGAGGGCCTGACTGGCTCCGCAGTTGGTTGTGGAGGGGCTACTGCCGTCTCGCCGTACTGTTTCAAGTACGCCTGTCCTAAACGGGTTCCCGCCATTGGTTGGTTGGGCTCTGCGGCCAAGACTATCGTTTCCTCCTCTGAGTCGGTCAGTGAAGGGATATCAGTCTCCGCTTCTCGGGAAGAGGCGCATACCATGTTGCAAGATGAGGCTTTTGCTTGCCTTTGGATTTCCTGTTGGTCACAGTAGTCCATTGCCGTGCATCGACAAGGTCAGGGTGGACCCACATGATTTCCCTTGAGGTGTAGGGACGGGTACCAAGCCTTTCTCTTGCTGCTGGTGAGGGTCTGTGTTGACTATTCTCAGTTCTCCTCTTGGAATAGGGACCACCCCCGCAGGCGTTGGGGGCTGTCTTCCGAACTGGAGAGCTGACGTCACATTAGCCGTCACCTTCTTCTGCTCTGGTCGGAGCTTTAACACCTCCGCGTCAATCAGAGCTTGAAGGACGTCCTTGAAACGTAGCAGCTTTTGGTAGGGTGTCCCAACATTCTGTGGTATAGACAGTAGTTGGGATTGTCAGTCTTGCCGACTTCCTCGGGGCGCCTAGCTTCAGGGAGCTTCAGTCGGTTGCTCTTGTTGAGTAGTTTGAAGAGTGAATCGACATGTTCCTCCTTGAAGGAATATTGCTTTGTTGGCGCGAGGCTGACTTGAAGAGCCACTCGCCCTGCCTGATTGAGGTTTGGCGGGAGATTTGGTCTCCGTTGCCAAATTATCCTTCCGCTTTGTTTGGAGGATGTGTCTGGCGCACGCCTGGTCGACCTTTCCGGCCTAGGCTTACCTTCCTCCGCTCTGACGCGGGCGACAATCTCCTCAGCCTATTCACCTTGTTGGACTAATTGCTTCCAGGTGCGGCTTTCAGCAACTCCTATTTGAGCAAGGAGTGAGGTTTGGAGATTGTGGCGGCATGTTTCCACCAGGGTGGCCTGGGTCATACCGCTTGGACACCGGAGTGCCATGTTCCGAAATCTTTCCACGAAAGATTTGACGGACTCCCCTTTCCGCTGTTTGGTAGCCCAAAGGGTGGGCATCGTGACTTCAGAGTCATCTTCGAAGAAGCGTGTCAAGAACAGCTTCTCCAGATCGCCCCAGTTCTTGATAGAACCTTCTGGGAGCTTCATGAACCATTCAAAGGCCAACCCTTTCAGGGTGCCGATGAACAGACGCGCCAGGATAGCATCGTTGTCTACTACATTCCCGGTTTGGAATTTGAAGTAGTAGATGTGCTGGTTGAGTGACCCCTTCCGTCGAATGCTTGGAGGGTGGAGCCTTGAACTTAGGAGGGTATGGAACTAAGTCCCACTCAGCCGGATAGGGCCGGACCACTCCTGCTTCTTGGAGGTCTTTGCGATTGGCAAGGGCCTCGAGGCGTCGCTCCAATTGACTCATTCTCTTAGCATGAGCCTTTCCCTGGTCTTGGTCGCCCTTTACTTGCGACGAGGATTTGGGCGAGTCCGCAGCAGATTGCCGCGCCTCCTCAGAAGGTTCGGAAGATGAGCTTTCTCCCTCTCTCCTATTGCCCTTTGACTTTTTAGGAGGGGATTTCCTCCTGTCTTCGAGCAGCTGTGCAATTGCCTGCTTGAGGGAGTTGATAGATTCTTGCTAAGAAAGAATCATATCCATTTGCGCCTTCTGGATCTGCTCCAAACGTCTAGCCGTTCCTCAGGAGTGCCTGTCATGTAGGCAGAGGTCTCCTTTTCGACGGAAGAGTTCGAAGCCCTAGATCCCGCTACGGCGGAGTGAGAATCATTCGCTTCAACGCCGTGGGCTAAGGCATTATAGTCAATTGGGGGAATGGCCCCCGTCCGGGTGCGAGTGTGTCGATACACCCCTTCCGGTTCAGAGTCAGACTCGGACTCATCTGAGCTGACTGCAAGTTATTTTCCCTTGCTCCTGCTTGTCATATTCGCAGTGAGCTCCGGGTACTCTACGTCAGAGAAGGTTCTCCTTCTGTGGGAGCGCCTCCTTTTAACTGACGGGGGAATCAGGGTCAGCTGTCTGATCAAAGACTGCTGGTTCACGCCTGACTCGCCATGGCATCCAGAGAATATGGAGATAAGCCGTTGGCAGCAGCATGACGAAGTGGCCTGATTGGCACTTCTTTTCTTCGTCAAATAATCCCTCAAATCTATAGGAGGGGGATTGAAGAGGCTAGCCTCGCAACGTCGAAGACGGGAGGTATCCATGTGCTGTGCAGTATGGACGCAGGTCCCAGGGACGCGGTTCTCATGACGCGGCTGTGTAACACGCGTCTGGCGTCTCTGCTGATATGAAACGCGAGTCTCGCGTTGCTGCCTGGTGCGTCTGGGCAGAGACACTTGAGAGAGAATGGGCGGCTGGGCCCCATGCCTGTGGGCGCGTGCTTCTTGCGTTTGACGAGACGCAGAAGCTTTGCCTTGGCGTTTGGTAAGTTGGTCTTCAGAGGACTCAACTTGAGGAGTTACGCATTTGGGCCGCCAAACGCGGATTTCACGTGCCGCGGGCAAAGCGCCAGATTGCATGTCGCGTTTAGCCTCAGTCGGACAACCAACGGTTCCAACTTGAAGCTGACGCGCGCGTCTCTCTGTCGCCGCTCAGCATTCCGGTTGCGTCGTGGAGGTGGAGAGTAACCAACGACGACCTGATGTTGATCATCAGAGAGTTTAACCACGCGGGTCTCCTGAGAGACGCTGACGCGGGTCTTCTGTGCGCCGGAGTTGGTCGCAACAGCAACTGTGCTTGGGATCACGTGGGCCTTCTGAGAGGCGTTGACACGTGAACTTTGCTTGGCACAGTGGGCAGCAGCAGCGGCGCCAAGAGAGCTTCAGGTCGGGCTACGGGGCATTCCGCGCCGAGACCCTGCGACAGACGCGGGTCTTTGGGCTCTTGGAGCCAGAAGAGAGAAACTCTTCATATTTCGCCTGGTCGAACTCGACGACGAGCGATTCGACCATCTTCCCCTTACGGAGGACGTCATCCTGCGCCACGATCTGTTCGTCAGTGACGAAAGTAGTCCCCAGCGGAGTCGTCATCACTTGTATGACCCGGAAAAGGAGAAGACAAGAATTTGCAGTAAAAGTTTTCCTTGAATCAAATGAAAAGGATTACAACAAAAACTGTTCCTTCCGGTTACAAGGGAGGGAGAATATTAAATCTTGAATTCCCCCTTTGTTTAAGGCTGGGTTCTTCGTGTGGCGGTGGAGAGTGAATCTTGTTCTCCGTTGACCAGATGACCGTCCTTCTGGGATCTCCTCTTCGGCCGGTAGAAAGAGTGACACAGCTCTGTCTACCAAAACTCTAAAAGAGAAGGTAGGCGAAAGCTAGCTCGTACGCAGCGAACTTACTGAAGAGTTGATCTGCTTCTTTTCTCTCTGTGTCGCCCTCTCCGTCTGGTTAATGCCTATCGCCTCTTGCCCCTTGCCTCATAGCAAACGAGGCTATTTATAGAGGTCCCAGGGGTGAACTTGCCCCCTGAAAACGCTCCACAATGAGGGCCAACTTCCCCGCTACATGGGCGGTAACTAACCCACGTGCCTGCTAAAGGCACGCCACGATGGGGGCTGATTTCCCTTATGTGTAGGCAGTGATTGGTCCCTTAACCAAGGCGGTTATAACTGAGACGCGGGTTTTAGACCTTTGCGTCTTGAGGCTGAGACGCGGGTGTCAGGCCGACGCGCCTTGATGCTGAGGCGCGGGTGTCGAGCCAACGCGCCTTGATGCTGAGACGCGGGTGTCGAGCCAACGCGCCTTGATGCTGAGACGCGGGTGTCAAACCAACGCGCCTTTATGCTGAGACGTGGTGTCGAGCCAACGCGCCTTGATGCTGAGACCCGGGTGTCGAGCCAACGCGCCTTGATGCTGAGACGCGGTGTCAAGCCAACGCGCCTTGATGCTGAGACGCGGGTGTCAAGCCAACGCGCCTTGATGTTGAGACGCGGGTGTCCAGCCAACGCGCCTTGATGTTGAGACGCGGGTGTCAAGCCAACGCGCCTTGATGCTGAGACGCGGGTGATAGTCCCTCGCGTCTAGAGCTTGAAACTTTGCTTTTCAATGGCTTGTCCTCCAGTAACTTTTGGACAGCCTACACAGTCGACCGTCCCGGTCGACCGCCAGGGCCTGGCAGGCAAATTTCAGAACTTGAAAACTGGTCTTTTTATTATCAAATAAATCTCATAAAATCTCATAAATTTCACAAAAATCAGTTCATGTTATATCTTTGAAATACAAATATGTTTGAGTAAAAATCAAATCATGTTACAATATCATGAACCATTTTTGTGACTTAGAAATTTTGCCGAAAACCAAAATCCGTATTTTCTAAAACTTGGATTTTTGAAACGAAAAACCGTTTTTGTCCAAAACTTATCCAAATACAAAAACATGATATTGAAACAACATTTAAGCATGTTGTATATGGATATAATCCAATATACATGAAATAGATATATATCAATGTTTTTGACATTAAATCCGAAAATAAGTTTTGTTTAAATACAAAACCCAAACTCATGAAATAGAATATCAAACTAAGTTTGTTTAAATAGTTGAAGCATATATGTATATAGAACAAATCTAATATACATTAAACCATATAAACTTGTTTTGATTCTATCTATTTATGAAAACCAAGATCGGTTAAACCGGAAACCAAAAACCAAAAACCGAAAACATGAAACGTGTGTGTGTTGTGAACTTGAGCATATCACGCTATCTAATCTTTAACAATGGATCTAAACTAACTATTCTAAAACAAATCGAGATCTTCTTGTAGAGCGCCGTCTCCAAGTCAACTCGATCCAAACGTGATCCACCGAGCTTGACTCCAAACGAGTGCTAGATATGAACTTGACGCTCGGGCTCTTGAATCACCATGTGAAAGCTCCAAAACACCTTTGTTGAAACTAATCACCTACTAATATCTTGGTTAAATATCTGAAACTAAATATCACAAGATTATTAGTAAACTATAACTACATGAGTTAATCATCATCAAAACTAGAGTGGAAGGCCTCTGGGCCAACAATCTCCCCCTTTTTGATGATGACAAAACTCATGGAGTTATATATGCATGGATTAAAGTTAAGCTTCAAAGAAGCTCCCCCTTAACTCATGCATAGCAATAAACAATAAGATATGCAATGAATACTAAATATGAATATGCATAAATATGCATAAAACAATGAACATGCTCTTGATACCAAAATTTTAAAATAAATTACTTTTCCTTTCTTTTTAAAACAAGCATGTTCTTAAATACCAATTGAAAATATAAGCTTAAAATAAAATTACTCTTGATACCAATAAAAATTTCAATTGAAAGCTAATCAATAATAAAAGCTCTTGATACCAACAATAAAAATTTTAATAAAAGATCTTGATATCAACAAAAACAATAAACTATGTTCTTGATACTAATATCCATACTCTTGATACCAATATCAACAAAACATAAAACAAACTCTCTTTATATCAATATGAAACAAAGCAAACTTTGATATAAACTTATAAACATGCATATATACTTAAATTTTTCTCCCCTTTTTTGTCAATCATCAACAAAGGGGTGAAAGAAAACAATAAACATGTTCTTCCCCTTTTTGTCCGAACAAAAACCATCAAGGGGTGAAATCAAATCAAAACATTATGATATCAATTAAAAAAATATATCAATTTAGTGCATCATGATATCAATTGAAAATAAACAAATAGGTAAACCAAATTTTTTTTTGAGGAATACCAATTGAAAGTAAATAAGGCATTAAAAACTAATCTTGAAGAAACCAATTGAAAGTACATAAAATATTTTGAAGAAACCAACAAAATTTTGATATCAATTGAAAGATGTAAACATATAGGTAATCTTGATACCGATTGTAAAAATTAGTACCAATTGAAAATATTTTACACTTTTGATACCAATTTGAAAAACATAAACCAATTGAAGATATTTTTCATTAGGAGCGTATGATACCAAATTAAAATCAATATTAATTTTTCAATCATTTTTCAACATAAAGTGTGGGAGTAAAATAACAAAACCAATTGAAAGATGAAATATGAATTTTTCTCCCCCTTATGAAATACCAAATAAAATGATGCATAAGCTTGTAGAAGATACCAATTGAAAAATAATCAATTGAAATATAATAGTCATTTAAGACATTAAGCTTAGCATAACCAAATTTGTGCTCAAAGATATAGAGATATAGTAAGCACAAATAAAACATATATATATATATGTATGAAAAATTAAATACCAAT
This sequence comes from Agave tequilana, assembly GCA_038442645.1. Classification (NCBI taxonomy): domain Eukaryota; kingdom Viridiplantae; phylum Streptophyta; class Magnoliopsida; order Asparagales; family Asparagaceae; genus Agave; species Agave tequilana. The sequence goes on along the minus strand of JAVJIF010029458.1, from coordinate 49,468 downwards.
CGAAATTGATATTATTTGAAGTGTAAGCATACATATAAAAAAAATATATGAGTATACAAAAAGAATGTAAATAGTGATACCAATTGAAAAGATGCAATGATATCAATTGAAAACACAATAAGATCAAGTGTATAACTCATACTTCTTACCACCCATTTCATGCACATGTTTTAAATAGATTTTCATAATGAGCATACAAGGCATGGTCACCCAACCAACCGCCCTTTGATGGGTAGGGGTTTCCAAAATAAGTTTGAAAATATAGTATGTTTGAAAAACTCTACCATATGAAGAATACGAACTAGTTATATGAAAAATTGTAAACTAGTATGAAATCCTTCAAGTAAGAAATAAGACAAGAATATATTCCATAAAACATGAAAATCACATGATCACTAAACACTCAATATCTATATAGCACATATGAAAAAAAAATCATGAGAAAACATTAAAAAAGTGAGTGTATAAGAGTTATGTGAAAAACATATCATCATGAAAATAGGCAATCAATCTCAATGTGAAATTCCTTAAAAACATGAAAAATAAGAAAATCTAATTTTTCATTAAAGTAATTAATCTTCAAGGCATATGTATGTCTTGTACAAACTATAAGTATACATACATATCCAAATATAAACGAGTCAGCAAAGTATATGCATGAAGGCAAGTGGCTCAAGGATGTATATGTATAACTAATAGTTTAGATAAAAATGGACATATACATAAAGTTTAAACATAAACATGAAAAACATGTACAAAATGGGAATACAAGTCAAAATGTATGAATCATCAAAACTAGGCTATACTAGTACATCTAATGAGTACAAATGTGTATTCAAGCACAAACATATAATAATTTATTTGTGGCTCACTAGTTGTACAAGTATATACCTAAGTTTTAATGAAAACTAACATCTAGACATGTAATCAAAACATGAAGCATAGAAATCAAAATAAAACTCATATGATCATTATGACAAATGCCCATGGATTAGAACTATGATATACATAATAGCTAAACTATAGAGAGAACACAAAATATGAGTCCATATAAACATGGGTGATCTCAGATGCTATACATGTATGACAATAGTCTAATAAGCATGGCATTTAATATAATAATCAAGAAACATCAAAACATGCTAAAAATGATAATATGAAAAGCATGTAAACAATAATGAGGAGTAAGAGATCGTTACCAAAACCGATAGGGCACATCTCCATATCTTCAAATCAAGGTGGTCCTCCCACCATACTCCCCTTGAAAGTGATGCATCCAAAATAGACTTCTTTTAAGCTCGGAACGCATCCACCTCAAGGCACCATCACTCTCACGTCAAGTGAGAGCCCACACCTACATCAAATAAAATAGGGGTGGTCTTTGGTACCCATACACTTTTGGGTCCATGGGGGTTAGCTCCTTTCTGAACCCAAACAAATTTAGTTGCTAAATTTGCATCATGTATCTTATCAAAATAAAATTTAGTAAGGTAGCCCTTACGTCCACAATGTGTACAAGTGTACACATGAGCATACAAAATGTTATGAGTGTGGCCGTGAGGAGCATGTGTATGCCGTGGTTTGTGTGCATGCATAGAAGGAATTTGTTTCTTGCGAAACATGGATTCCAAACGTGTATGGTTCAAAGCACATTGGCTCAAAGTGGAGCCTAAATAATCAACACTCTTCTTATGTATAGATATATCATTTTTAATTATAGAAAAAGTGGTGCATGCAATGGGTGAGTTAGAATGTGAAGCTACACTAGCATGGCAAACATGTGTAGACAAATCATTTTTCAAAGAAACATTTTTATTTGAAACAATTTCCAATTCCTTTGAAATAGAAGCAATTTTTATTTTTAAAGATTCATTTTCTTTTACAACAAAATTAACTTTGAAGATAAAGCCTCATTTTTCTTCAAAACATTTTCACAATCATTTTTATTTTTCAAAATCTTGTTTTCATTTAAAACAAGTTCAAGTTGGGTTTTCAAAGAGTCACACTCATTTGAAATCTCAACCTTCTCTTGTAAAGCCAACTTAAGTTTTGAAAACAAATTCTCATTTTTTTATTTAATTTACAAGTTTTCTTTTTTAAAACTTTATATTTTTCAAGGAGATTCTCACAGACAATAGATAACTCTTCATTTAATACATCGGCATTCATACTAACAAGATCATCCAATGAAGAGCTAGCACTATCTAGTTGAGTATCCGAATGTACCTCAAGGGAGTCATTCCCTTGACCATGTAGCATCGTTGTTCGGATTCTCCACTAGATTCATCCTCCACAATGGTTGGCGTTTGAAGCTTGGAGGAGGTCAGCGTGTTCCACACTGTAAAGGCAGAATCACAGTTAGAAACCATCATAAGATATTCTTTGTCAAGCGTGCTTCTAAGTGCCTCAAGGGCTTGTGCATTGGCCTCTATATGCTTGCTATTATCAAGATAGGATTTCTTAGTAGCGGCAAGGAAAACATGCAAACCTAGGGTTTTTAGATACATACTCATCCTAAATTTTCACATGTCAATGTTGGAGACATCAAACATGGGAGGTGTCAAGTGATAGGTAGTAAAAAGTGCATATTTATCACTACATTTACTATCATATTTCCCTATTTATTCTTTTAATTATGCACTATTACTAATGTTTTTTATTATTTATTGTGGCAGGCCTTGAGTAATAAAAAATAAAAAATAAAAGCCGAAATGAAGCCCAGAAGCCCAAAAAGCCCATGTGCAAGCCCATGTGCAAATTTGCAATTACTAAAAGAAAGGAAAGGGATGGACTTCTACTAACCCTAATTGCTTGCAGGACAAGGCTATAGATAAGGGGAGAAGAGTGCAAAGATAATAAAATCGTTTAAAAGATTTGGATTTAGGCTAACTTGTTTCCCAAGTTATCCCGAATTTTCAAAATAAAGAGTCGGTACACAACTTCCAGAAGCATTTACCCAGATGGACGGACCAGAGGATGCCACGCGAGAAAGCGCGTGGCATTTGGCTACAATAGTGCCGCGGAAACGCGGCAAATTTCCCGTTTCCGCGGCAATCCAGAGGCGGTTGGCGATGCGTTTTCGTTGAGGAGTTGTACTGGGACTCTACTTCTTTCAGCTCCTATAAATACCCCTGCAGAGCAACAGAGAAGGGCGTCCAGTGCAGTACAGAGTTGAGGACTGAGACAAATTTAGGGTTTTTCTTAGGCTAACTTGTAGATTGTAATTTAGGTTTATTTTCTTTTTTGTAATTTTTTAATTTTCTTTATGTAACTGAGAGGAGAGGATACTTTCATGGAGGAAGGAGATCAAGCTTGTACTGAGGTGACATCGGTGTAAGTAAAACTTTTCTTCCATTGTTAATTGAATCAACTCAAGTTTATTTTGTTCTTCTATTCTTGTTTTGTTTTTGTTTCCCTCTGATGTCTTGCAATCCAAGAGAATCTGATAGCTTCGAGACTGCTTAGCCGTTGAAGTGCCCTTGATGGCCTATGGTGATGACAAACTTCTCTTGCTAGTATAGTTTGTCTTTTATTTTCGTAGTGTAGATCGAGAAGGGGGAAGATCCTATACGCCATGCTTGAATGCCTTCAAAGACAAGGTAAGTCGTTGCAACGGATCAAAGTAAACAGGCCGAAGAGGTAAGTAGGTTTTTAGTTTTTAGTTTTCTTTCTTTTAATTTTAGTGTAAATCACCAATTCCCAATCTTTTTCACACTTCTTCATTGTAAATATCATTGTAAATAACATTAATTCAAACACTTTAGAGAACTTACTAAACAAGCTTCCATCGCTAGTCCCTCCCTGTGGATCACGACCCGCATAGCCACTTGCTATAGCGTAGTATTGAGCACCTTACACATCCTATTCTTAAACTGAAATTCTATATTTTATGTGCAGATAAAAACTCAACCAAAATTTTGGCGTCGTTGCCGGGGAGGGACGGTAAGTTATTCTCTAAAAAAAAACTAATTATTGATTTATTTATTATTTTTGTTTGTAGGTTCGGAGAATAGGAAACCTAACAGCAGCAAAGGACATATAGCAACTCTGTGCCTCTGCCCTCGAAGGCAGAGCAGCAGAGCCTACTACAGAGCCGCGTTTGCGCGGCAATAGCCGCGTTTTCGCGCCTGAGTAGTGAACTGCTCACTCAGTTTTCTGCAGGTTGCTGCAAATTGCAATTTCTGTTTACTGCTCTGTTAACGTTTCTCTGTAATCACCCTGCACACTGCTAATTAATTAACAGTAACCTATTTGTTGAGAAAATAAAAAAAAATTAGACTCTTGCATCTTAGGCACGTGTCTATTTAATTTTTTTAATTTTGTTGAAGAGTGCTGGCGACAAGGTACGTTTGCATTGCATATAGATTAGGAACACTCTTGGCTGATTTACTGCTTTTTGAGTGATTACTTATCTACTGCTTTACACGTACACAAAAAAAATTTTAAGGGCAAAACTCATTAACAAGATAAGGTGGGGATTTCATCACCCTTCCTTGGCCCACAAATCATCTCCGTCACACTCACAACCCTAACCCTAACTAAAAATGAGTAGACGTTGGCCCTAGGGACATCTCGGACTCAATTAGGAGATTATCCTAAGGGAGAACGGTGTTGGAATTTGACTCCTGCCAAATCAGTGTCTAGGAAGGGGATTGAGGGCCGAAAGCCCGAAGATTGGTGTTTAATTAAGGAACGTCTTTGACGAAAAACCTCCCACCAATCTTGCCCTGACCTGGCTGATTAGCTTGTGGCCAAAGTCTGCATTATACCTCCCGTGGACAGTCTAACTAGTTAGGAGTCGTCTAGGTCATAGGTCTACCCTAACTTAGGTTAGAATTTTTTTCTTTTTTGTTTGCTTATTTGTTTGTATTGTGTGATATGGCTTATAACAACAATTTTTTCAATTTTAATAATAATCCATATTACACACCAACCTCCTTTTCGGAAATTACCAACCCGGCATATCATAACTTTAACCAACCTAGTGTGCCAGATTGGTCTTATCCGAATCATTACATGCCCCAGTCCCAATACTATGAATAAGATTGGAATAATCATCACTACTCTTCACAGAGTCAATGGGGATACAACACCCCTGAGCCATATGGTCAACCACCTGTTCAACCATTATCTTCATATACGTCTTTTCCCATATCACCAATGTTTCAGTCCTCCAATGATCCATTTGATGGGTTAGAAGAAAAAGTGGATCGTTTGCAAGATATAATGAATGATCAAATTTTTAGACTTTCAAACATTCTTGAGCTAACCAACCAAGTTGATAGGAACCAAGAATCATTCTGTCTAGAAGACCTTGATCAAAATTCAATTTCATCACATCAATATGAACTTAATCAATCCCAATCCTTGGACAAATTGGCTAGTTTTAATTTCAATGAGATTGAATTAGATTGTGAATGTGAACTCGATCCCCAACTTTGCGATTCAGTTTCCATCTTCGAATCTATGTTGACTCCGGTATTCTTACCCAATTTGGACCAATTTTCTGAGCCAACATTATTCCCTTACCCATAGATCATGAAATTGAATCACCCATTTTTGATGATCATCATATTAAACTTGACCGATTTCATACTTTTGAAAGTCCCATTGACAAATTGGCAAGTTCTCATTTTTATGAGATTGAATCCAATGAGATATGTGACCTTGATTCTCAAATTGTAGTGATCGAGTTTAAATTCCCGAATCAATATTGACTCCTGTTATGTTACCCGATTTAGGTAATATTTTAGCATCAGTTTTGATTCCCACACCTGTCATTCTTTAACTTGAATCACCAATAGTAAGTCGCATTCCATTGTGGGAAAATAATTGTGGACTTGAGTTTCAACTTCTTGATTTGGACCAACTTCTTGAACCAAGCTCGACTCCTGAACCTTTACTTGACTTAAGTCACCTTCCTGAGTCGGTATTAGTTCCTGAACCTATCATTCTTGAGTCTACGTCAACCATTCTATCAAGTCACATTCTTTGTTGGACATAGGTATATACCATGACTCTGTGATGATTTTCCAGGACTGGTCATCTAAAGGATGTAAGTTTCACGATAGGATCTTCCATGATCCTATTCATACTGGGGACTGTAAATATGTAAATAGAAAAGAGGTCAATGTATGACCCGGAAAAGGAGAAGACAAGAATTTGCAGTAAAAGTTTTCCTTGAATCAAATGAAAAAGATTACAACAAAAACTGTTCCTTCCGGTTACAAGGGAGGGAGAATATTGAATCTTGAATTCCCCCTTTGTTTAAGGCTGGGTTCTTTGTGTGGCGGGGTGGAGAGTGAATCTTGTTCTCCGTTGACCAGATGACCGTCCTTCTGGGATCTCCTCTTCGGCCGGTAGAAAGAGTGACACAGCTCTGTCTACCAAAACTCTAAAGAGAAGGTAGGCGAAAGCTAGCTCGTACACAGCGAACTTGCTGAAGAGTTGATCTGCTTCTTTTCTCTCTGTGTCGCCCTCTCCGTCTGGTTAATGCCTATCGCCTATTGCCTCCTTGATCTGATTGCCTGTTCGTCTCCTCTTGCCCATAGCAAACGAGGCTATTTATAGAGGTCCTAGGGGTGAACGTGCCCCCTGGAAACGCTCCACAATGAGGGCCAACTTTCCCGCTACATGGGCGGTAACTAACCCACATGCCTGCTAGAGACACGCCACGATGGGGGCTGATTTCCCTTACGTGTAGGCAGTGATTGGTCCCTTAACCAAGACGGTTATAACTGAGACGCGGGTTTTAGACCTTTGCGTCTTGAGGCTGAGACGCGGGTGTCAGGCCGACGCGCCTTGATGCTGAGACGCGGGTGTCAAGCCAACGCGCCTTGATGCTGAGACGTGGGTGTCAGGCCGACGCGCCTTGATGCTGAGACGCGGGTGTCGAGCCAACGCGCCTTGATGCTGAGACGCGGGTGTCGAGCCAACGCGCCTTGACGCTGAGACGTGGGTGTCGAGCCAACGCGCCTTGACGCTGAAACGCGGGTGTCGAGCCAACGCGCCTTGATGCTGAGACGCGGGTGTCGAGCCAACGCGCCTTGATGCTGAGACGCGGGTGATAGTCCCTCGCGTCTAGAGCTTGAAACTTTGCTTTTCAATGGCTTGTCCTCTAATAACTTTTGGACAGCCTACAGAACCCCCTCCAAAGTTTTCGATATTCCGCAGTTAGCTGGGACGGATTTCGAAATACTTTGGATTTTAGCCATATTTGCTTTCATGACTGGACTGTTAGTGCTCCGGGTTTGATTTTATCTGGAGTTGGTCTTCGTGAGTGTACTGTTTGAACTCTTTGAAGTCACCAGAGTTGATCATGTTGAGTGTCTAGATGCACAGTCTAAACCTCCCCGATTGCTTTTAATCTGTCACGGGTGTGCTTTAAGCCAGGAGTGGTTGGTCGTCTGCTTGCGTCAGTATACTGTTGAACTGATTTTGCAGAAGCAGGAGGCCGAACGCAGGTTCTTTTCGAAAAGCCGAGATGGTACTGCTTTAAAGACGCGATTTCTGTAGGGTGCGTCCTTTGGCAATGGAAACGCGCCCGATCTTCCATAGGCAACGCGAGATTGGGCCCGCTGGGTCGGACGCGAACTTCGTAGAGAGACGCGACCTTCCGAATGCATTTATGAAGATGCTGACGGGGCATGTCCATCGGAGAGGTGCGTCCCTTGGGTGCGAATCTGTGTCGTGTCATGATTACGCCGCCAGCTGGCCTGGGGAACCGGCAGGATTTCACCTTTTGGCGCGCGGACTTCCCGGTTCATTAACTGAACCGCGCCACGTGTCGAACGATGACTCGCTGTGGCGTCACGTCGCATGATCTTCTCTGTTCAAAAATGATTTGGTTCCACGCGTCAAGCAGTGACTCGCTGCAGCGTCTATCGGGCCACACGCCGCGTATCTTCGCGAATCCTTGTGCCTATAAAAGGCAACAGTCAGAGAGACATCTTTTCTTCTCCGAACGCACTTGCTCAAGAAAGAGAGTTCTCTTCTTTCTCTGTTTGAACTGTTCATCTCCATTACTGAAATTTTGAACTATTCATCTCCATTTACTGGAATTAAAGATGGCACCCAAGACCAAGCCAACCGCATCTTCTTCACGGGCGACCGTCGACGAGGCCCGGAGGGGCGCTTCTTCTACGCAGGACGCTGCTTTCCCAGGTATAATGCCTTTTAGGCGTGGATTTCGCCATTAACAGAGGCTCATAGAACCCTAAGAATCTTTAACATAAGATATAACTCGTGTTTGATTCTCAGACGCGGTCTCAGACGCAGTCTTTGAGTTGATAACGAGGCGCGGGTTTGGACCCTCGCGCCATTGGGTCCTGCATTTTGGATTCTTCACTTAGAATATTCTTAATTGTGAAGGGTTCAGACGCGGATTTGGTTTGCAGAACGCGGATTTGATCCTTGCGTTCTGTTTCATCAACTGCCGATTTTGATGAATCTGACACTTGAGTCCAAGCACTTAGAAATCTGGGGTGTGAAAGGAAGGGAATTACCCTCCTTAACTTCTGGCGGTTGTGGTGATGGGGTGGATAACTCCCTTCTTTTCGCACTCCAGAAGTGACATCAAGGACATCCATGACCTTCTGGTGGTGGAGACGCGGATCCTGCAGGTCTGGACGCGGGTTTGATAATTCCTGCGTCCAGTATCTCTTCTGCGTTTGGACGCGGTTTCGCAGGTCTGGACGCGGATTTGATAATTCCTGCGTCCAGTATCTCTTCTGCGTTTGGACGCGGTTTTGCAGGTCTGGACGCGGATTTGATAATTCCTGCGTCCAGTATCTCTTCTGCGTCTGGGTTATGACCACTTAGCATTCTTATAAAGTATCTAACTAAGTGTCCTTTTCTTTTGCAGTGCCCTATCCTTCTGCCTCACTCGCCAAAACGCGCCACTTTGGACATGTAGGTGGTGCTGACCGGGACTTGACCTTTGTGCTACGAAGGATTGTCCCTGTGACTGCTGACCAGTCGCAGGATCGCAAGGAGAAGCTCTCTAATGTTGACATGAAAACTCTTCGGGTACTTATGACCGATGCAGCATTCACAACGGATGCTCACGCCAAGCTGGAGAAGCCTGCCTTCTTCTTTGGAGATCGTATCAACGATGGCGGCTATCGTGCGTATGACGGAACTTACAAATGGCTCCGTCAGATAAAGGGTGGAAGATTCTTTCTTCCGGACATGGAGAGGATGTTCCCGCTGTCCTACTTCCAGCACCTGTCCGTCCCTCGGAAGATGGAATGGGACATTTCTCGATATGTCCCTGAGGTTACTCTCGGCGATTTGGGTTCCCATAAAGTACACCGTCATGATAGCCATGATAGGTCGGTTCTTGGCCTATTCCCTGGGTCGCGCAAGTCTGAGGTTCCGGTTGGAGAAATACCACAACTTGGCACTACCTTCCTCAACGCGTTCATGGAAGCGGAGGGTGATTATCCGGTCGGGTTCCGTCCGCCCGGGTGGGTCCATTCCACGGAGAACTACTGGTGGGGTAGGATGGTGGGTTTCGTCCTCACCGATCTTGGGGATCTGCTAAAGCGTGTGGGACTGTACCCGGCGGTCAGGGCCATACAGTGGGGTATCCCACCAGGCTCTCATAACTTCTTCGGGATCCTGGAGCGCTACAATCCTCTGACGGGGACATTCTTTACCCCGGTCGGAGAGATGGGCCTTGCACTGCACGAACTACATGAGGTCTCGGGGCTGGCAACAGGGGACATTCCCTATGAGGAATATGTCCCGACCAAAGAGTTTTCCTCGGGTGTACGAGACTTACTGGGAAGTGATGTGTCACTTCCACATTTGCGGTCAGTTAACCGCCTGGAGGTCGCAGGGAGTCAAGCAACTGTCTTGGGCCAGCTACTTGTTTAACGGTGTCAACAAGAAAGACCATCCGATAACCCGACTGGCTCCCAGCTCCGACGAGAAAATTGAAAACAGGATCACCCAGGCTCCTGAAGGTTTCTACACCACGGTTTCGAACGAGGACGGTTTCGACCCTGACCTGGTTTTTGAAAGCTTCCACCATCAAGCCCGGACCCCTATCTCCGATAGGGCACTATTGGCGGGCTTCTTGATGCTGTGGCTGAAGCGTTGTGTGGTGCCCACGCTGCCACATGAAGCTATTGTTGCTGACGTGGTGTACCCGGCGGTGCTCCTGGCTCATGGCAACCCTATAGCCCTTCTCCCGGCCGTGGCGGCTGGCATTCAGAGCGGGTGTCAGGCCTCTCCGTCTGAAGAGTTGATCTGCTTCTTTTCTCTCTGTGTCGCCCTCTCTGTCTGGTTAATGCCTATCGCCTATTGCCTCCTTGATCTGATTGCCTGTTCGTCTCCTCTTGCCCATAGCAAACGAGGCTATTTATAGAGGTCCTAGGGTGAACGTGCCCCCTGGAAACGCTCAACAATGAGGGCCAACTTCCTCGCTACATGGGCGGTAACTAACCCACGTGCCTGCTAGAGACACGCCACGATGGGGGCTGATTTCCCTTACGTGTAGGCAGTGTTGGTCCCTTAACCAAGGCGGTTATAACTGAGACGCGGGTTTTAGACCTTTGCGTCTTGAGGCTGAGACGAGGGTGTCAGGCCGACGCGCCTTGATGCTGAGACGCGGGTGTCAAGCCAACGCGCCCTTGATGCTGAGACGCGGGTGTCAGGCCGACGCGCCTTGATGCTGAGACGCGGGTGTCGAGCCAACGCGCCTTGACGCTGAGACGCGGGTGTCGAGCCAACGCGCCTTGACGCTGAGACGCGGGTGTCGAGCCAACGCGCCTTGACGCTGAGACGCGGGTGTCGAGCCAACGCGCCTTGACGCTGAGACGCGGGTGATAGTCCCTCGCGTCTAGAGCTTGAAACTTTGCTTTTCAATGGCTTGTCCTCCAGTAACTTTTGGACAGCCTACAGTCAATAAAGGTAGGTCCCGTGAACTACCACATTATCTTGATTGGGTAGCAACGCTTGGCCCAATCAGACCACCACCGGAACCACCCCCTAAGGTAATATTTCCTTCCTTTCTTCTTTTCATGCATACATGCATTCATTCATACATTGAGGACAATGCATGAGATAAGTGAGGGGGAGGGTTTACTAACATACTAACGTAGGTAGATACTAAAAAAAAAACTTTTTTGAAAAAAAAAAGACAATATTTTGACTTATCTTTTGAAAGAAATCTAAGTTAGTCTTAAGAATTAGGAAAATCATGATTAGGATTTCTAAAAACTTGGTCAAAATAAATAAATTGTTGAATTTTTAGGTATAGGAGAAAAAAATTGAATAAGTAATTAGTCTTGATTTTTACCTTAATGAAATGTGCATACCTAATACATTTACATATCTAGGATTCTAAGACAAAGACTTTTGTGCCCTATAAAAAATAAAAAAAATTGAAAAAAAAGAAAGGAAAATTCACTGATTAAGCTGGATACATGTGCCTCAAGAAGCATAAGTATTCACGCCTAAAGGTGATTTTATAAATAAAGTCCTTAGTTTTGTGGCCTAGTTCACTCGAATCCTTAAGTCCGTGGGGTGTTTTCTCACCCGGTGCCCTAAAACCGACCGGTTTGGGAGCCACCGACTTTAAGTTCGCTACATGGGTGGATTAGAAAGCCTAAGGAAACTAGAAAAATTACTTATATATGTACTAACACATTAATAGTCAATTAGTTAGGTATGAGGGCCTCAGAAGCCTTGATACTTACACGAAAGGAAATTAGATGAGTTATACATATTAAAAAAAAGAAAATAATAATAAAGAGGCATGAGAGTCCAAGTTAAGGAATTCCTAGTGAAGATTCACAAGGATGCATATGACTTTTGGTAACGAAAAAGACTATACAAAAATTCAATTTTGATCCTTACCTAAAATGGATACAATTTACTATATAAAGACTAAGTTTAAGAATGAATAAAAATGATAATCCTAAAACTTATAGATTACTTAGTCTCTTCAAACATATTTCAAATATTTTTCTTTTTTATGAATTTTGTGGGTGTAATCCGCTGAAAACCCTCACGAGACAACTATAACGCCCGATCCTGGCGGATACGGAGACATTACTGCAACGTATATACGCAAGTCAGAAGTACCTTCACGTATATACGCTAAGCATCAGTACAGGCAAGAATCAGAGTACGAAAGCAGTGGTGCATTATACATTCCAACATATGAGTACAATTACAAAGTTATCACCAGAGGTGATCCAATATTACAACAATATTACATCACCAGAATGGCGCAATTGCGAGAATACAAGGGATGTACAGGAGTAAACGGTAAAAGGGGCACTCACGAGTTTACTAAAAGGGAAACTCGAGAGGTACACCGGGGCTTGGAAGGATAGAGCTCTGAACGGTCTGCTGGAGATCCACGCTCCAGCTGCGCCACTCTGATCAGCAACTGGGAGAATCCACAAGTTCCGTGCACTGGCTAGCTCCAAGCTCCATGACCTGGACATGAGGATCCAGGGGAGTCAGATAAAACTCCCCAGGCGAGTGGTGATACTAAAGCCAAGTGGCGAGCAAGGATAAGCATATATAAAGCGATGAACCAAATAAAGCCGAGGACGAGCAAATCTGATTGTATGGTTTCAGATCACGGCTCCATAAGACTAGTACGTCGAAGGAATAATCCAAACAAGGAAACCCTCATCTATATACCTTTATCTTATGTTTCCATAATCCAAGCACATACAATCCAATTGTACTCTGGGCATGATAAGATAATGAACAGGAGTCAGGTGGATACAAGGAATAAAGCAGGGCATGAGCAGTTAATATAATAATTCTCATAAAACCGGAAATCCGATGTAAAATCCAGGACAAGCAATATGATAAGGCATATCACAGATTCAAAGTCGTTTAAGCTGCAGGCTTCAGTATGCGTCCCATTCCACATACCTCTACCTACAACTTAAAGAGCCGATTATTCTTGACACTTATTATTACTCGTCTTACCCTGATATCTAGCTATGTGAACTAGCGTCCCAGCACACATAGATCCATATCCGAGTAAAGCAAGGTTGTTATTGGAACTAGCGGGGGTATCAACGAACTATGTTTACAGTGGGTCCCGTGCTTGCCCGGGACCACGGTCCAGGGTGTTTCCGTTGCTTGGTGACGGAACCAGCCGCAAGGCCTATCAGGAGGGACTTATGTATGCCCTTTTCAGGATTCAGGAGGAGGGAGCCAGCACTCCCCTCGGTCGCCTGGAGGCCCACAGGTCAGACCGGAAGTTTTAGTTGCACAACATGCCTAATACCACTGTAAACACGAACACATATTGATAGCCGCATGTTTCCCCCGACCCGATGCAAGTTGTTCCTTTTATGATTCATTAGGTTAATTATCAATTTACGGGAATAACAAGAGCAGGACATGATCAGGAATTCAGGAGTTCAGGTCACTGTATATAATACAGGATAACAGGTCACTGATCACGATACAGGACATCAGGTCACTGTACATAGTACAGGATAACAAGACAGGGTTCCCGTAAATGTGATAATCACAGGTCAAGTATATCATGCTGGGTGTCAAGTGATAGCATGACAGGATGATGATATTAGACAGGTAACCAGTCATGTCAAGAGATTGATAATAATCTGGTGGCAAGTCATGTCATAACCAGGGTCTTGCCAAATAGTAGCATGTCAGGTGTTAGGTGATAACACATCAGTTGTCAGGTGATATACATGTGTTAAAAGTAATATGAAAACGACAAGTAGTATAGACAGGTGTCAGGCATGAAGTAATGGCATGGTACGTGTTATCATAACAAGCTTTGTAAATAATAGGCATCAGCGAAATGGTTGAGCATATCAAGCGGAGCTAAGCAAGCTGGAAATACAGATAGCAACCAGGATTTATCACTGGAGCGTCTGGCGAGGTTACCGGGACGACTCGACTGAAGTACGAGCGGTAAATCCGGCAGCAACTCGCCTAGACGAATCTAGTGGTAAAGCGCTGAACGCTGATCATGATAACCAGGCGGAGCTGAACAAGCTGGAGGCATAAGCAGCGAACAGAGTTTAGACACTAATACGCTCTGCGAGGTTACCGGGATACTCGGATTAAGATACGAGTAGAGAATCCGGCAGCAACTCGCCTAGACGAATTTAGTGAATAAGGCACTGAGCGCTAAGCATGCTCACCAGGCGGAGCTGAGAAACCTGACGATCCCAATCACGCCTCTTTCGAGACAGTGAGGGACCGGAGGCTGAACTGAGAGACCTGCCGATCCCAATCACCTCTCTTTCGAGATAGTGAGTGACCGGAGGTTGAAGGATCCGGAAGCCAAGTATGGTATAAGGCAGTACAATACATCACAGACATGGTATATGTACAAGAAGGAAACTACCCTAGTACAAGCATTCGTCACAGAGCAATACATGTCCAGATATTGGCACTCGCCATACACAATACAGGGACTCAGCCCAAAACATAATACATGAAATGGAATACATATCGACCCGACGAAGCGGGGAAACCCAAATGGAGGCGAGAGCGAGGACACTCGCCTAAATCACCGGAAAGCCGAAAACTCTGAATCCATGGAACTCGCGCACGCGCCATAAAAAATATATATTTGTGAGGAGAGAGAAAGTGAAGAGGAGAGAGAAAGAGTTAGAGAGAGAAACCTAGAGAGAGAAAGGGACACAGGGAGACGCGGGTTTGACAGTGGGACGCGAGGGTCGCAGACGCGGGAGTCGCGTCGCGGAAATAGCAGACGCGGGGAAGAGCAGACGCGGGGATCGCTCTGCGAAGATACCACAAACGCGGGGTTGGAGGCCCGCGTTAGGAAACAAACAGAGAGGAGGAAAGGTGCTTCCATTGTTGTGCCCGACGAAGGGATGTTCGGCCCCAATCCAAAAGGAGGGTACCGGCCCTAAGCCTTGCCAACGGAGAAGAACGCGGACGCGGGAATCACAAACGCGGGAGTCGCGTTGTGAAGACACTACAAACGCGGGGATCGAGGCCCGCGTTCAAATCAGGGCACGAGGGAAACGCGGACGCGGCCGTGGGGTCCGCATCGCGCTAGCACGAGGAGATCACAGACGCGGTTATTAGCCTCGCGTCGTGACGATACAATAACGCGAGGGCCGCGTCAAGAGGAGGTCGCCCGCACGCGGGGTGAGACCCGCGTCGGCAAATCACAGAGAGAGTCAGGGAGTTGAGGAGAGAGAGAAATCCAAGGGAGAGAGAGAGGGACCCAGGAGAGAGAGTGAGGGAGAGGGGAAAATGGGGGTTGCCCAGGAGAGAGAAAACAAGGGGGGCTGCTGCCCCCCTCAGGATCCGCACAGCGCCCCCTTTGGGGGCGCCCGGCCAGGTCGCCGGCCGGGCGGCGGCGCCGGGCGGCGCCGGCCGCCGGCAGAGAAGGAGGGGGCGCCTGCCCCCTCCAACAGCACACAGGAGGGGGGCTGTTGCCCCCCTCCAGCAGGGAAAGAGGGGGGCTTTGCCCCCCTCCAGCAGAGAGAGAAAGAGAGGGGCTTGCCCCCTCTCAGATCAAGCACAGGGCCCAGGTGGGCCCCTGGCCGCCCACGGCCGCCGGCACAGCGCCGGCGGCGCCAGACCGGGGTGGCGCCGGCCACCCCAGGGAAGAAGGAGGAGGGGGCTGTTGCCCCCTCCACAGCAGCGCACGGGGGCGCGAGGCCCCGGCCGCGCCCAGGCCGCCGGCCGCGCGCCGGCGGCGATCTGCCCTCGCCGGGGCAGCGCTGGAGGAGAGAAGGGGGGTCCGGCGAGAAGGTGGAGGCCGGACCTAGGGGAGAAAATAGAAAAGAAAAAGAAAGGAAGGAAAGGAAAAAGAGAAGGAAGGAGTCGGCCGGAGTTGTGGGGGATCACTCGCCGGCGATGAGGTGGCTGGAGCGCCGGCGGTGTCTCGGTTGGGGCATCAGCCGCTCCAAGAGGAAGAAGAAGAAGTGAAGAAAGGAAAAGAGAAGAAGAGAAATGAAAAAGGAAAGGAAAGAAAAAGAAAGAAAAAGAAAAGTAAAAGGAGAGAGAGAGATAGTGATGGTGATGGAGAGGGAATTAATGAGGAGAGGGAAGAGATGTCTCCCACGTGGGGGAGTGGCTGCGGGGTTGATGGGAGAAAAAGAAAGAAAGAAAGAAAGAAAGAAAGATTGGAAAATAATAATATTATAATATGGCCCGAAAATCGACTGTTCCAGAAAAATCCCAAAAATACCCGGAGGTAGAAAACGTCATCCTGAGGAATAATACGAAATCGGTTTTCCAAAATAAAATCCCGTTTTCAAATTAAAAATCCGGAAGTCAGCCGCCGATACCGGTCTACACCGGGTCGCCGGATTTTGATAATTCTGAAAAATCCCAGAAAATGTATTAAAGAATAAAATATGATTTTAAGAAGTATAGTGAAAGCGGAATTCAGAAATTCAGTCCCGATAGTCCCGGAATCAACCAGCGATACTGGCCGATACCGACTCCGGTGGAATTTCCATAAATTCGTAAAATCCTCAGAAAAAGGTATTTAGATAGGAAATGTGATTTTGAGAAATAATGTATAAAGACACTTTTAGTAATTCTAATTAGTTTGTAAATTAAAAATCCGGGAATCGGTCAGCGGTACTGGTCGACACCGGTTTTGAAGATTTTCAACTTAATTCAGGAAAATTCCAGAAAATCATAGAAAATCCAAAATATTGGAAAACGATGTTCAAAACTGAAATCGGTCAAATCGAAATAGTAAAAAGACCAAATCGAGTAATACTCTAGGACCGGGCCCTCGGTTCAGACTAGGGCTGACTCCGAGTCCACGAATCCAAATCCAAGATAAAACGTTCATGTAATTAATTCATAATACAAAACAAATACAGAAGTAAATCGAAAATACGATCAAAATCTGAATACGCAACTAAGTACGTATTCCGGGAGCGGGGTGTTACATTCCATCCACCTTACAAAAAAATTGCGTCCTCGCAATTTCGATAAGGGGTGAAATGAACACGAAAAGGTAGGAATGAGGATTATGCCAATCAAGATATGAATAACTATGAGCTGTTCCCCCAGATTAACTGAACAGCTAACTCAGGACTAAAGCATCTCTGCACTTCTGCCGTACATATACATCCTCTGACGGTGCCATAATAATACTGATCCGATGTCTGCTTATAAAAGAACACTGCCAGAACTTCAAAGGACTAACCCATTCTGAACAATATAAAGTGAGCTGACTTGGTAAGATAATCAATAATACTTTGATCAGACTGTGAGTCAAAGCTGATGAAATCCATAGTGCTGAAGTCCATAATATAATATAGAACCCTGCATAGTAAGATGTTATCCTTTTGCAGTAGAATCACTAACGGGCTGCATACTGGGCTTTGTTAACTCTGAAAGACGTAGCCAAGAATAACTGTGAAGAATTTGGAATACTGACTTATGAATGATAAACCGACTGCAGGTGAAACAGGAAGAAGATATCTGAGCCCTGCAAGATTGGTGGAATGGATCATTGACAAGGCCATGGCGATAGCTCAGATATAGTGATGGAACTCTGTTCAGCAGATCCATATAAGTACGCTAGAAATCCGAGGAATGGCTAGAGTGCCAAGCACTGAAGGGACTAGCCACGGATGAAACTAAGCCTAGATGAGGTTATCGCGTAACACAGCTCAGGTGTTAAGCATTAGGGTGCGGCGAAGCTAACGCTCTACGAGGCTCGCAATTGGCGAAGCTCACGAGGCGAAGCCGGCGCGTAACACAACACTAAATGCTAAGCACCAGGTGCAGCGAAACTCACACCCGGCTAGGTTCACGAATGACTAGAACACGACCCTCGCTTGGCGAGGCTAGCGGAGCCTTTGGTCCACCAAATCAATAAAAACTGACAGGAGTTAGTGGCTCTGAGAACATGATCAAGAAATCACTAGAATAGAAACGAGTCTCGAGTTCTGTCTTCTAAATAGTAACCTGACTGCAGATTAGCTCTGAGAGTACCCGAATTCCATGAACATAGTCCAAGAAATCATGATCGCTATTAGAGAAAAAATAGAAAATACCATAACTCTGTCTGCCAGAAGTCCTGATTCTGAATTACTGTTATATACTGACACTCTTCACGAAATGATGCAATCTATCTGACTATATAAGTGACGACTACTCTGCTTGATGCACTAGCCTCCCATGATGTATCCATAAATATAAGAATATAATGCAAGACCGAAGATCTGCCCAATATAAGATAGTGTGATATAACAGAGTCAAGGAATGCCAGAACATAATGAGAACGAACCATATCTGCCCTGCTGTCACCTCACTAGTCAACACATATCTTAAGTTGGCATAAAGATTAAAAAGATTATAAAAACCAGAATAGCAAAATAGAAGAGATAGGAATCACGAAATAGGGAGAAAAATAGGACGGACTAGGATTGATGGTGATAGTGCAATGAGGAGGATATGATATAGAGAAGTTTACCAACTCCCGGACATATTAAAATGGGGATAATAATTACGGTCAGTACTTCAAGGATTCCTCCTTCAGATATCGAACACCCTTTCTGTTCTTACTCCATCATCTTGAGCATCCTGACTTCCCCTTCAGCCAGATCATATGTTTGCTTCCCTTCACCATGTGCCCTAGTTTCTTGGTCTCCTTTGTATACGACTCCATGCTGGATGCTGGGGATGAAGTGAGGTTATTCTGACAGTAGGTCTTGGATTTCCTCACAACGGTGATACTGGATGAGTTGATCTGATTGGTGTGATGTTCTCTGTCTCCTTGAACAGTCAGTCACATTTCAACTAATCTCTGAACCCGTGTATGACATAATTCATAACCTTTCTGGTGGTTGTGTTGTAGATGCCCAGCTCCAGACAATATCCACCGGTCATATGTTTGTGGGCAGGGTTAGAGGGATGGCTTAGCTAGTAGGGCATCCAGAGGCCTGTCTGAGCCTTCAATTTCCATCAATTAAGAGGGTCTCTTCACCAACTTCATCTGCAACTCATTCTTAATCTTTCTCCTCTGGGTCCATTCCACTTCCCGGACGGTGACTGAAGAACTTGAGAATACTCCTTGGGCTGCTTGGGGATAAGAAACATCCTGCTCTTCATCTTCATTTCTCACTTAAGATATTGCTTGCTCGGTTCTCCTTATCGGCCACCATGTAAAACACCGACCGACTTTGCCTTAGGAATTTTGCAGTGTACTTATTTACAATCCAATCTCCCTACCGCAATTTGATAAATCATTCTTTCATTTCTTCCTGGGCTATTACAGAGAAGAATCTTCCTATAGAAATCCTTCGAGAACTAGTCCCAAGTGTTGGGTTTTCCCAGTCTCGCTGCTTCCGCCAACTGCTACATCCAGGCTACATCTTCTAACTGAATCTCGATCATTTTCACCTAGTTCTTGTCAGGGACCCAAGTTGACTTAGAAGATCCATCAGGTTTACTGACCACTGCTATGCATCCAGGGCTTCTCCATGCTTGAAAAGATTGCCGGCTGTAATTTCCTGAAATCTAACATGTCGCCTGGCTTCTGTTCCCGGAGTGCAACCAATGATCCTTGGTGCGGGACCTTCGCCTGTACTTGATCGTGTCTCATCATATCTTGCAGAAATAGTCTCAAATCAAGATTTTCTCCGTTAGGGTTACCCTAGGAAGAACCAGAACCGTTATGACTTCCCCATCTCTTCATGTCCGAGTTGGTCCAAGAATAACAAGAAACTGAAGTATAAAAGGATAGGATAACTTCAGAATTCAAGGATAAGATTATCAAGAGAGAATGGATAACTTTGTACTTGTAGTTGGATTGTATAACCAAGACTCATGCATTCCAGTTGCAAATTTCTTTACCATTAATTTGCCGTCTGGACGTACTGAGGAGGTGAGAGCCTAGGCTCTGATACCAACCTGTAACGCCCCGATCCTGGCGGATACGGAGACATTACTGCAACGTATATACGCAAGTCAGAAGTACCTTCACGTATATACGCTAAGCATCAGTACAGGCAAGAATCAGAGTACGAAAGCAGTGGTGCATTATACATTCCAACATATGAGTACAATTACAAAGTTATCACCAGAGGTGATCCAATATTACAACAATATTACATCACCAGAATGGCGCAATTGCGAGAATACAAGGGATGTACAGGAGTAAACGGTAAAAGGGGCACTCACGAGTTTACTAAAAGGGAAACTCGAGAGGTACACCGGGGGCTTGGAAGGATAGAGCTCTGAACGGTCTGCTGGAGATCCACGCTCCAGCTGCGCCACTCTGATCAGCAACTGGGAGAATCCACAAGTTCGTGCACTGGCTAGCTCCAAGCTCCATGACCTGGACATGAGGATCCAGGGAGTCAGATAAAACTCCCCAGGCGAGTGGTGATACTAAAGCCAAGTGGCGAGCAAGGATAAGCATATGTAAAGCGATGAACCAAATAAAGCCGAGGACGAGCAAATCTGATTGTATGGTTTCAGATCACGGCTCCATAAGACTAGTACGTCGAAGGAATAATCCAAACAAGGAAACCCTCATCTATATACCTTTATCTTATGTTTTCATAATCCAAGCACATACAATCCAATTGTACTCTGGGCATGATAAGATAATGAACAGGAGTCAGGTGGATACAAGGAATAAAGCAGGGCATGAGCAGTTAATATAATAATTCTCATAAAACCGGAAATCCGATGTAAAATCCAGGACAAGCAAATATGATAAGGCATATCACAGATTCAAAGTCGTTTAAGCTGCAGGCTTCAGTATGCGTCCCATTCCACATACCTCTACCTACAACTTAAAGAGCCGATTATTATCTTGACACTTATTATTACTCGTCTTACCCTGATATCTAGCTATGTGAACTAGCGTCCCAGCACACATAGATCCATATCCGAGTAAAGCAAGGTTGTTATTGGAAACTAGCGGGGGTATCAACGAACTATGTTTACAGTGGGTCCCGTGCTTGCCCGGGACCACGGTCCAGGGTGTTCCGTTGCTTGGTGACGGAACCAGCCGCAAGGCCTATCAGGAGGGACTTATGTATGCCCTTTTCAGGATTCAGGAGGAGGGAGCCAGCACTCCCCTCGGTCGCCTGGAGGCCCACAGGTCAGACCGGAAGTTTTAGTTGCACAACATGCCTAATACCACTGTAAACACGAACACATATTGATAGCCGCATGTTTCCCCCGACCCGATGCAAGTTGTTCCTTTTATGATTCATTAGGTTAATTATCAATTTACGGGAATAACAAGAGCAGGACATGATCAGGAATTCAGGAGTTCAGGTCACTGTATATAATACAGGATAACAGGTCACTGATCACGATACAGGACATCAGGTCACTGTACATAGTACAGGATAACAAGACAGGGTTCCCGTAAATGTGATAATCACAGGTCAAGTATATCATGCTGGGTGTCAAGTGATAGCATGACAGGATGATGATATTAGACAGGTAACCAGTCATGTCAAGAGATTGATAATAATCTGGTGGCAAGTCATGTCATAACCAGGGTCTTGCCAAATAGTAGCATGTCAGGTGTTAGGTGATAACACATCAGTTGTCAGGTGATATACATGTGTTAAAAGTAATATGAAAACGACAAGTAGTATAGACAGGTGTCAGGCATGAAGTAATGGCATGGTACGTGTTATCATAACAAGCTTTGTAAATAATAGGCATCAGCGAAATGGTTGAGCATATCAAGCGGAGCTAAGCAAGCTGGAAATACAGATAGCAACCAGGATTTATCACTGGAGCGTCTGGCGAGGTTACCGGGACGACTCGACTGAAGTACGAGCGGTAAATCCGGCAGCAACTCGCCTAGACGAATCTAGTGGTAAAGCGCTGAACGCTGATCATGATAACCAGGCGGAGCTGAACAAGCTGGAGGCATAAGCAGCGAACAGAGTTTAGACACTAATACGCTCTGCGAGGTTACCGGGATACTCGGATTAAGATACGAGTAGAGAATCCGGCAGCAACTCGCCTAGACGAATTTAGTGAATAAGGCACTGAGCGCTAAGCATGCTCACCAGGCGGAGCTGAGAAACCTGACGATCCCAATCACGCCTCTTTCGAGACAGTGAGGGACCGGAGGCTGAACTGAGAGACCTGCCGATCCCAATCACCTCTCTTTCGAGATAGTGAGTGACCGGAGGTTGAAGGATCCGGAAGCCAAGTATGGTATAAGGCAGTACAATACATCACAGACATGGTATATGTACAAGAAGGAAACTACCCTAGTACAAGCATTCGTCACAGAGCAATACATGTCCAGATATTGGCACTCGGCCATACACAATACAGGGACTCAGCCCAAAACATAATACATGAAATGGAATACATATCGACCCGACGAAGCGGGGAAACCCAAATGGAGGCGAGAGCGAGGACACTCGCCTAAATCACCGGAAAGCCGAAAACTCTGAATCCATGGAACTCGCGCACGCGCCATAAAATAATATATATTTGTGAGGAGAGAGAAAGTGAAGAGGAGAGAGAAAGAGTTAGAGAGAGAAACCTAGAGAGAGAAAGGGACACAGGGAGACGCGGGTTTGACAGTGGGACGCGAGGGTCGCAGACGCGGGAGTCGCGTCGCGGAAATAGCAGACGCGGGGAAGAGCAGACGCGGGGATCGCTCTGCGAAGATACCACAAACGCGGGGTTGGAGGCCCGCGTTAGGAAACAAACAGAGAGGAGGAAAGGTGCTTCCATTGTTGTGCCCGACGAAGGGATGTTCGGTCCCAATCCAAAAGGAGGGTACCGGCCCTAAGCCTTGCCAACGGAGAAGAACGCGGACGCGGGAATCACAAACGCGGGAGTCGCGTTGTGAAGACACTACAAACGCGGGGATCGAGGCCCGCGTTCAAATCAGGGCACGAGGGAAATGCGGACGCGGCCGTGGGGTCCGCATCGCGCTAGCACGAGGAGATCACAGACGCGGTTATTAGCCTCGCGTCGTGACGATACAATAACGCGAGGGCCGCGTCAAGAGGAGGTCGCCCGCACGCGGGGTGAGACCCGCGTCGGCAAATCACAGAGAGAGTCAGGGAGTTGAGGAGAGAGAGAAATCCAAGGGAGAGAGAGGGACCCAGGAGAGAGAGTGAGGGAGAGGGGAAAATGGGGGTTGCCCAGGAGAGAGAAAACAAGGGGGGCTGCTGCCCCCCTCAGGATCCGCACAGCGCCCCCTTTGGGGGCGCCCGGCCAGGTCGCCGGCCGGGCGGCGGCGCCGGGCGGCGCCGGCCGCCGGCAGAGAAGGAGGGGCGCCTGCCCCCTCCAACAGCACACAGGAGGGGGGCTGTTGCCCCCCTCCAGCAGGGAAGAGGGGGGCTTTGCCCCCCTCCAGCAGAGAGAGAAAGAGAGGGGCTTGCCCCCTCTCAGATCAAGCACAGGGGCCCAGGTGGGCCCCTGGCCGCCCACGGCCGCCGGCACAGCGCCGGCGGCGCCAGACCGGGGTGGCGCCGGCCACCCCAGGAAGAAGGAGGAGGGGGCTGTTGCCCCCTCCACAGCAGCGCACGGGGGCGCGAGGCCCCCGGCCGCGCCCAGGCCGCCGGCGCGCGCCGGCGGCGATCTGCCCTCGCCGGGGGCAGCGCCGGAGGAGAGAAGGGGGGTCCGGCGAGAAGGTGGAGGCCGGACCTAGGGAGAAAATAGAAAAGAAAAAGAAAAAGAAAGGAAGGAAAGGAAAAAGAGAAGGAAGGAGTCGGCCGGAGTTGTGGGGGATCACTCGCCGGCGATGAGGTGGCTGGAGCGGCGGTGTCGGTGTCTCGGTTGGGGCATCAGCCGCTCCAAGAGGAAGAAGAAGAAGTGAAGAAAGGAAAAGAGAAGAAGAGAAATGAAAAAGGAAAGGAAAGAAAAAGAAAGAAAAAGAAAAGTAAAAGGAGAGAGAGAGATAGTGATGGTGATGGAGAGGGAATTAATGAGAGAGGGAAGAGATGTCTCCCACGTGGGGGAGTGGCTGCGGGGTTGATGGGAGAAAAGAAAGAAAAGAAAGAAAGAAAAGAAAGATTGGAAAATAATAATATTATAATATGGCCCGAAAATCGACTGTTCCAGAAAAATCCCCAAAAATACCCGGAGGTAGAAAAACGTCATCCTGAGGAATAATACGAAATCGGTTTTCCAAAATAAAATCCCGTTTTCAAATTAAAAATCCGGAAGTCAGCCGCCGATACCGGTCTACACCGGGTCGGCCGGATTTTGATAAATTCTGAAAAATCCCAGAAAATGTATTAAAGAATAAAATATGATTTTAAGAAGTATAGTGAAAGCGGAATTCAGAAATTCAGTCCCGATAGTCCCCGGAATCAACCAGCGATACTGGCCGATACCGACTCCGGTGGAATTTCCATAAATTCGTAAAATCCTCAGAAAAAGGTATTTAGATAGGAAATGTGATTTTGAGAAATAATGTCTAAAGACACTTTTAGTAATTCTAATTAGTTTGTAAATTAAAAATTTGGGAATCGGTCAGCGGTACTGGTCGACATCGGTTTTGAAGATTTTCAACTTAATTCAGGAAAATTCCAGAAAATCATAGAAAATCCAAATATTGGAAAACGATGTTCAAAACTGAAATCGGTCAAATCGGAATAGTAAAAAGACCAAATCGAGTAATACTCTAGGACCGGGCCCTCGGTTCAGACTAGGGCTGACTCCGAGTCCACGAATCCAAATCCAAGATAAAACGTTCATGTAATTAATTCATAATACAAAACAAATACAAGAAGTAAATCGAAAAATACGATCAAAATCTGAATACGCAACTAAGTACGTATTCCGGGAGCGGGGGTGTTACAACAACACTCGTCCTCTAGGGTAACCTAGAGGTTTTAACGGCTTGTTGCACATGCTAAGTGCAACCGTGATTCCTACGAAAGTGAGTTAGGGTAGATTAATTTTTCTTTTCTTTTCCTCTTTCTCTTTGATTTTTACTCGAGGACGAGCAAAAAAGATAAGTGTGGGGTGTGATAGGTAGTAAAAAGTGCATATTTATCACTATATTTACTATCATATTTCCTATTTATTCTTTTAATTATGCACTATTACTAATGTTTTATTATTTATTGTGTGCAGGCCTTGAGTAATAAAAAATAAAGAAATAAAAGCCCAAATGAAGCCCAGAAGCCCAAAAAGCCCATGTGCAAGTCCATGTGCAAAATTTGCAATTACTAAAAGAAAAAGAAAGGGATGGACTTCTACTAAACCCTAATTGCTTGCAGGACAAGACTATAGATAAGGGGAGAAGAGTGCAAAGATAATAAAATCGTTTTAAAAGATTTGGATTTAGGCTAACTTGCTTCCCAAGTTATCCCGAATTTTCAAAATAAAGAGTCGGTACACAACTTCCAGAAGCATTTACCCAAATTGACGGACCAGAGGATGCCACGCGAGAAAGCGCGTGGCATTTGGCTACAATAGTGCCGCGGAAACGCGGCAAATTTCCCATTTCCGCGGCAATCCAGAAGCGGTTGGCGATGCGTTTTCGTTGAGGAGTTGTACTGGGACTCTACTTCTTCCAGCTCATATAAATACCCCGCAGAGCAACAGAGAAGGGCGTCCAGTGCAGTACAGAGTTGAGGACCTAAAAATTCTTAGGCTAACTTGTAGATTGTAATTTAGGTTTTATTTTCTTTTTTGTAATTTTTTAATTTTCTTTATGTAACTGAGAGGAGAGGATGCTTTCATGGAGGAAGGAGATCAAGCTTGTACTGAGGTGACATCGGTGTAAGTAAAACTTTTCTTCCATTATTAATTGAATCAACTCAAAGTTTATTTTTGTTTTTCTATTCTTGTTTTGTTTTTGTTTCCCTCTGATGTCTTGCAATCCAAGAGAATCTGATAGCTTCGAGACTGCTTAGCCGTTGAAGTGCCCTTGATGGCCTATGGTGATGAACAAACCTTCTCTTACTAGTATAGTTTGTCTTTTATTTTCATAGTGTAGATCGAGAAGGGGGAAGATCCTATACGCCATGCTTGAATGCCTTCAAAGACAAGGTAAGTCGTTGCAACGGATCAAAAGTAAACAGGCCGAAGAGGTAAGTAGGTTTTTAGTTTTTAGTTTCTTTCTTTTAATTTTAATGTAAATCACCAATTCCCATTCTTTTTCACACTTCTTCATTGTAAATATCATTGTAAATAACATTAATTCAAACACTTTAGAGAACTTACTAAACAAGCTTCCATCGCTAGTCTCTCCCTGTGGATCACGACCCGCATAGCCACTTGCTATAGCGGTAGTATTGAGCACCTTGCACATCCTATTCTTAAAACTGAAATTCTATATTTTATGTGCAGGTAAAAACTCAATCATCAAGCAATCCATGAGTGCAAACTATATGTGTGCAAATGCAAATGATAGATTAGTAAAACCAAGATCACACTCCTAGGTGGTTAAACCTAATATCAAAAAAAAGAAATTGCAAAAAAAGTTTACTATTCATCTTCCCCCCGAAAATCCCCAAAAATCCCGCAACCCTGACCCATCCACTCTAATCTCCTCTCCCCTCACTACTTCCATGTCGATTCCCTGCAAGTCGTTGATGACTTCATCAAGCGCCGATGCACCTCTTCCGATCTCGGTTTCCTCAAAATCATCCTCGATCATGGCGCTGCTCTACTTCATCTTCAGTCGGCGATAGCCTCGGCACCATCGACTTTAAGTGGTCTTGTCTCACTTCCCGTCATTATCTTCATCTGCCTCCAAGCGTCGACAACGCCACTGAACCCAAGTTGACCTTTTTTGATGTTGATCTGCTCCCAACGCGACCACAACCAACTTCGCCTTGGGTTACTCGTCGTCAAGATCCGTTCCCGACCTCTATCGCCTTCGTCGATCCACCCCAGATCTGACTCAACGCTCAAATTACCGTCCCCAATCTCGTCATTGCCGACTCAACCTCACTTGCATCTCGTCTTCTTTCTCTTACTCGTCTTCTTCCTGTCAACAAATCTCGTCAACTTCATCTCCATCATCGGTTATCGTTTGATCTTGTCCGCTGCAGTGCCGCTATGAGTCTCTTCTTCGGGATCCTCCGCCCTCACCAACGCCTCACCGTTGAACCGCCCCGTGGGAATTCAAAGCTCGCATCCCTGTCGGGTATTCTCTGCAACCCGACCCAATACACAGCTTCCTTCACCCGGTTCAGATACAACCCGACCGAGATCCAATTCCAGCTTACAAAACCCGACACGGATCCAACTACACATCAAATTTAAGTTCAGACCGGCAAGCAGACTAGACCCAACCCAACCACTGTTTACTAACATCCAGACTTGTTAGCATCAGAGTTGATTTTTCAGTCGTTACTCAGTTGTTCTGAAGCCGATTTGAGCTATTTTTGATGTATTGGATCGTGGGAAACAACTCGTCGCTATCCATAATGTCAGAACTTACTCATGAAGTGAAAAGTCTGAGTCTGAGCTGCTGGATCTAGCTATTATGAAGATGAGAGCCATTCAAAAAGACTTACATAAGTTTAGAGAAGAACTGCGGTGAAACCAGGCTATTATGGAGATCAGAGCCTTTAGGTAAGACATACAAGTTTACGCCAAAATTGAAAGAAATGAGGGTAGGTCCAGAGCCAATTTTGCCCGAGCACAAGTCAGAGCCCGCTATGCCCGAGTAAAAGTCAAATCCACAGCTAGTTATGCTGAGCTAAAGTATGATCCAGAGCCGGCTTCAGAATTAGATCCTAGGCAGGGTTAGAAGTACATTAGAAGCAAAACTAGGAATCAGTGACAGAATTAACTCTAGAGCTCGAGCTGAGTTCAAATTTCAACCCACTGAGTCCAAGATCGAATTAGAAGCATCGTTTGGTCCAGTGCCACTGACTAAGTTTGAACTCAAGCCTGAAGCAGCACTTGATCTGATACTACTGCCGTTAGAGCGGGTTGCATCTTTGTCTAACAAATCATCATCGATTCAGCCTTTCATGTTGACATCATCAGCTGAGTATGATCCCTTTCAAGCCTTGTTGGTTAGAATGTCTTATATAAAATGGGGGTTTGCAACAGTTCATAGCTATAGTATCCATGATGAACATCCAGTCCAATCTTTACTTTCAAGATTTTTTGTGATGTTACATTTTAAAACTCAAGAACGAATTTTTTCTAACCAGAGGAGAATTGATGGGGATCCAGGATGGTGGACTCGTGTTTGCAGGAGGCATAAATGATTTGGGCCTGATCTGAATTAGGGATTTGATTCTAGTCTTTATTTATTTTTATTTTATGTTGGCACTTTATTTGGCATGTATCGTGCATGTTACTGGTAGGCCTATTTAAAAGTTGCAAGATCTTATTTTTCAGTTTTTGTTCAATAATGAAAATTCAGATAAACCCTAGTTTTCTCCCCTAAATCTCTTAAGTGTGATTCGTGAAAAGTGGGTGTATGATTCGCCTGAGTGTGAAGCCCGAGCCCGATCTTCTTCCCAATTCCAAATTTCCACAACCCCAGAGTTCATTTTGCTTCTTGTGTTGCGTCAAATCTACATGATACCGAACAATGTATGGAAGTGGGAAAGTTTAGTGAAAAATAAATCACAACAGAACAAAAGAAAATGTTGATATCTGAACTCCTGCATGCGGTTGTAGAAAACAACCGTAACTAGAGCTACAGAGGTCAATTTAGTACAAACGACCTACCATTTTGAAGCTAACAACGAGAGGCACAACTTTGTGGTTGACAAATTCGCCACATTTTGGCCATCTAGAAGGTTGAACATCCAAGAAAGTTGCTAGTTAAATGTAAAATAATTATGTTTTATTTAATTTTGGAAGTATCTTTTAGGATTTGATTATATAATTAGAATTTTATTCCTACTATACTTTTTTTGATTCGGATTCTTGCTCAATTAGTTATCTTTTGAATATTTTATAGCCTAAGCCTAAATTTATCGAAATGACCATAGATTTTCTACGTTTTCCCAGAATAATACCATCAACTTCTAAATCCCAATTAACACCCTTACAAAATTCTTAAAATTCTCAAAAACTTACCTACAGTCGGTTAGTTTTGGGAAGTTAGCACATGCTAATCATATGACCAAAAGACGACGAAAATACGCTTGCTTTTTCATGTGAAGACACGTGCTACCTAATTCTGTTTTAGTCACAATTCCTCACTCTATTAATCATTTTCTAATTACATGATTATTTTTTTATGCTTTTACCCACACCTGACCGAGTTGGGGGGGGGGGAGGAAAGGAGGAAGGAGGGGTTGAAGGTAGTCAGGTGGGTATGAGAGAGTTGGAGGATGAGAAAGGAGGGAGAAGATGAGGGTGATATGAGGATAAGATGGGAGAAGGAGATGAGGGTTTCGAGGAAGCAGATAAGACGAGAAGAGGTTACTGACGTGATAGTTATTGTTTCTACTTTCCCTTTTTTATGGGTTCAGAGGTTGAAGAAAAAAGAGGAGAGAAGCTGAAGAAGAAAGAGATGAAGAATGACATGTTGGCACATGTTTTGGGGTGGGGGGAGGTACTTTTATGGGGGGATTTTGGGAGGGTTTCCTAGGCTGATGTGAAGGAGGGGCATTGGAGTCCTTTCACATCTGCCGTTAAAGGTGTTTGGGTGTGAATTGCAAAAAAAAAAAAAAATGTTAAGAAGATAATTTAGGAATTTAGAAGTTGATGGAAATATTCTGGAAATATAGGAAGCTTATAGTAGTTTTGATAAATTTAGTCCCTTATTTATAAAGGGCAAGATAATTTTAGATCAGGATTAGCTTAAAAATTTTAGGAATTGAATTTCCTCTTCATGAAGTTTTTATTCTTATAAAAGGTTTTAACTTTTAAGCCTTTCTTTTATGAGATGATGATTTTGATGAATGAAAAAGAAGAATTGGATTTACTCAAATTATTTCTATGTGATGGAGATTGTGATATATTTGTGGTGGCGTGAGGGCATCCTGCTTGCGATGTGAGGCCACATGGGGTGAGGTTGTTTGTTTCTCTCATTAGCCCATCATCTCATTCCCATCATTTAGTATTAGATCAAGTTCTCAGATTCAGCAACAACTCAAAGTAGAAGTGATCCACAATTTCAACACAATCATCTCAAGGTCAGATCAGATCTACCATCAAAACAGACCAGATTTGTTGCAAGGATCACATCTGCGATTGCTACAGTGCTTGGGATGCTGTGTCGCTATTACTACTATAAGTATGCTATAATAACTTTTCATTCTTTTTCATGTTTTATTCCTAATATATTCATATATTTTCTCACCAATCTTATTGTTCTGGTCATTACTGTGGTAAACTACCATTGCCTCCCTCACAAAAACATTGTTATAAACCTATCAAGTTAGGTGATATGCCTTATTTTTTAGGTTTTAATGATTTGTATGGATATTTTTTCTTATTACGATATGATGGATGTATTTATCTACATGCAAAGTGTAGGTTAAAAGGGAAAATTGAAGATTGGTGGTTCGGAAATCACTCTAGGACTCATTCATGAACATGCATGAAAATCTTTCTCTCAGACGACTACTCTTGTTGCTCGTGTTTTGCAGTTCAACTAGGAGAGATTATAATCCTCCACCTCTATCGATCCACACCATCTTCCAAGAGATGTCATTAGCACCATTTGAGTGTGAACTCCCAGTAGCATCAACAACCAAGCTTGCTGGAAAACTCGAGCTAGCACCAAATCCAGACCATAAGCCTGAATTAAATCCAAAGTCTGATCCATGAACCAAAGCCTAAGCCCGATCCTCAACCATAGTGCGAGCCTAAGTCTACTCAAGAATCAAATGAAGCCATTTCCTTGTGGTTGTTGCTTCCAGTCCCTTCTGAAACTATTATTGTAACTATTTTAGTGTTGCAAATAACCACTGTTACAACTAATCTACTGTTGCAACTATTGTTATAACTATTGTTGTCATCTCCTTCTACTAAGTTTAAAGATCTCTCAAAATCTCTTTTTTACTGAGTTTGATGATCTCTAAAACTTCTACTTTTACTGAGTTTGAGGATCTCTCAAAACCTCTATTTTTACTGATTTGAGGATCTCCCAAAAGCTCCTCTTTTACTGAGTTAAAACTCGAATCCTACTCATATTCATAAGATGAATACGATCTTTCATACAGTCTTTGTCTAAGTGTTTGATTTGACTCAGATTCAGTTAATTTGCAGGTATCAATATCATTGTTTCAGCATATTGGCATCAACATTAAGAATTTTACTTGTTTTTTAAGAAAAACTTTGTTTGGGAGAATTTTACTAGTCTTTGTAATATGCTAGGAATGATTGATATCTATTCTCCAGCTTGAGGGGAGTGTTAAAATTTTTGACTAGTTAGTTACCTAATTAAGGGACATATTGTAGTTATCCAATTATGAGTTATATTGCTAAATTGATGTAACACAAGTAGGATCGCAATCACCTTCGAATCAAATAAATTAGAAACTAGGGTTTAACAAGAAAAAATAAAAAGAGGAATTAGGGTTTAGAGATAGAACCAGATAAATTTAGGCTTTGTGTCTTTTGCAGGCTACACACTCCAATACTCAAGAGCACACTCAAGAGAATTTAACAGGAAAATTTTCATTTAATCATTGTCTAATAATAAAAAACATGAAACTTATTTGTAGGCTTACAAAAAGTCTAGTTCTCAGATATAACCGATGTGATATCAAAAGAAAAATAGAAGAAAACAACTAAACTAAAAAATAAACTAAAGACATAAAAAATAACTAACAGCTGGTGATGTCCTCATCATTTCCCTCGAAGAGGGAGAAACTCGACCCTATCGACTGAGGGCACCCCTGTTGAAGCATCTAAATCAGGCCATGGAGGTGACCGTGACAGCAGCACTAGCATATCACATCGAGACCAAGATGGTGGAGATGGAGTCGGCTTTCGTGACTAACATGTAGTCGTCAACGGGAGCTTAAGCAAGATACACGCAGCATGACAAGTCAACTCTGCTCCACTGACATATAAACCACATATCAAGGTACCAATTTCCTGTGAAACTGGCTCTTAAAGAAAGATCTACAAGGGATTGTACACATCAAGCGATCTCTAGAAAAGTGAGACCCTCATAACTGTCAAAGATGGTACTAACTCCAAGGTGTGCTCTTCTGAAAATTTTACAAGAATCTCAATAGGTAACTCTACAACTTTCGTGGGCCGTGAGAAAATCTCTTCTTACACTGACACCAACTCAGCAACAACCACTGGCCCTGATTCTGAATCTTCAACCTCTACTACCTTACTTTCTAGTATCTTCATCATGCCAGTGAAAATCTCCTTACATTCAGCGATCAGATCATTGAATTGTGGCCCCTCGAGAGATGGAGCATACCGAGCACGAAGACACTCTTGTAAGATAAGCCAATCTCGACAGTCAATATGATTATCTTTTCACCACCAATAAGCTTCTCCAGCCAACTTTCTTTGAGCACAGTAGCATTTCTACGTAGGTGTCAAAACAAAATATCTGAAGAAATCTTCAAGTTGATTTTCTCACTTTCTGTACCCATTAAGATCATTAGAACTCCAAAAATATGGGAGAGTTGCATACATATCCCTTTCAACCTCCTCATCACCATCAGTATCTATGTATTTGCCACAAAAGTAAAATCCCATGAATAAAACTAAGTGCAAAAAGATGAGAGGTTACACAAGAATCTCAGTGGCTCGAACTGAACTCAAATTGGGCTAAAAACGTGGCCTAAAACGCTGATTTTCTGTTGTAGGGACAGTACTGACACCAAACCAAGCCCGTGGAAGTCGGATCTTCTGCTCAAGTGCTACAATTTTCTTCAGTGGCTCCGGGGCTCAGTCACGAACCCAACTCTTGAAACAAAACTCGAAACAGACTCCGAACGGGCAAGAAATAGGCTCTAGACTGAGACCATGGTTCACAGTCGCGGTCTCGGCCACCAACTCGGCAGGCACTGAGACGGATCGGTCTCGGTGACTCGGATCGGTATCGGGCGATACGCGCAAAACACTACATAGAAAGCTAAAAAATTCTGAAAAAATCACGATAAATCTTAAAAAAATGTAGACATCCACATTCATGTATCACATGTCCAAAATATATCACCTAGCACACTAAACTTAAAGCGAAAGTATAAATACACGCGTTGTCGGTAGAAGCATATCAAAATACATGCACAATATAGTAAATTGAACAAACTACATACATAAATACATGCTAATGTAGTTATTTCCACATTGAATTGCGATGAGGTACAAAATTATCATCATAATGCCGAATCAACCGAGTCAATTCCGATTCTCTGCCTAGTCAGTCTCCTCTGAGTTGAGTCGACTGACTCGTGACTCGGACTCGTCTCGGAGTGGGGCCGAGACAGATACGACTCGGCCGATCGTCTCCGATTCGGCCGAGTCTTTGAACCATGACTGAGACGATACAGGCTGCAGGAAGACGATACAGGCTGCAGGAACAGTACAGTTGAACGAGCCGCTAACATCAGCGTTAAGTTGTTGACATTAGCGCGACTCCGGGTCGATTCGAGTCAGAGCCGCATGTCCGGTTTGGCTATCGATTTAAGCCGACGATCCGGGTCGGCTCGGGCTCGAGCGCGATCAAGGCTGGCTCTGCGAGTCGATGACGTCAGCAGTTAAGCTGATGACGTCATCTGGCTCGTATACAGGATGCAGTTTTTGGTTTTTTCTTCCTTTTCTTTTTTCTTTCTTTTTTCTTTTTCTGTTTTCTCTTTCTTTTTAATGATCTAGGATCTAGATTAGGGTTTTGGAATAGATCAGGTGATCTAATTTAGACTTGGTTTTGAAGAAAAGGCAGAAGGGTTTTGGAAAAAGGGTAGGATTTGAATTAGAAAAAAATATTGGAAGGAAATTGAGACTAAAGCTCTGATATCAAATTGTTATAACACATCTAGGATCACAATCACCTTCAAATCAAATAAATTGAAAACCAGAGTTTAACAAGAAAAATGAAAAGAGAAATTAGGGTTTAGAAATAGAACCCGATAGATTTAGGCTTTCACCCCTTGCACGAACTTCACACCCCTTACACCACGAACTTCACACTCCAATACTCAAGAGCACACTCAAGAGAATTTAACTGGAAAGCTTTTATTTAATTATTGTCTAATAATAAAAGAAGAGGCATATTTATAGGCTTTACAAAAAGTCTAGTTCTCGAATATAAACCGATGTGGTACTAAAAAACAAATAGAAGAAAATAACTAAACTGAAAAAATAAACTAAAGGCATAAAAAATAACTAGCAGCTGGTGACGTCCTCATCATATATGTTATTAAGAGTCTTACTTGTATTATAAGTTGCAATTGTATTTATCTAGAAATAAGAGTATATATAGAAGACTCAACATTCTCTCTCAAAACTTTTTTCTAAATTTTTGATAAATCTAAAGTTTGAACTTGAGCTAGATCTAAATTGAACTGTAAGAAATTGAATCCAATGAAACTGAGATGAACCCAAAAGAATTAATTGATGCAGTCCTTGGATCGACAATCTTGATTATAAATACAAAAACTTTGATAAATGTCTCATTGTTGTCTGTATTTCAATGCCACAAGTGATAGATTTCATCACCCTAGATCTCCTACCACCTACTTCTCTAAATCGTGCTCCGATTTTTTTTCACCTTTCCCTAAAT
Organism: Agave tequilana; assembly: GCA_038442645.1. Lineage (NCBI taxonomy): Eukaryota > Viridiplantae > Streptophyta > Magnoliopsida > Asparagales > Asparagaceae > Agave > Agave tequilana. The sequence goes on along the minus strand of JAVJIF010029458.1, from coordinate 14,868 downwards.
GTGCAATGCAAGGTCCAATTTATTCTCGTGAAGTTCTTCTTTTTCTCTCAATTCAAAACTTGAGGATGAGTTTTCCCCAACCATGATAAATTTGATGCAAAACAATGTATAATGTGGGAAGTTTAGTGAAAAAAAATGGTCATAACTAGAGGACGGGGACGGGAAGTCTATTCACTACAACAATCCACCGCTTTGAAGCTTACAACGAAAGGTACAACTTGCAGTTGCCCATTTCTCCAAGTTTTGCCATCTAGAGGGTCAAAACCTCCAAGCAAGGTGCTAGTTAAATGCCAGACAAATTCTGTTAGTTAATTTAGGAAATTCTTTTAGGATTTAGTTATATAATTTGCATTATTTTCCTACTATACTTTTCTAGATTTCAATTCTTATTTTAATTAGTTATCTTTTGAATATTTTGTAGCCTTATCTATAAAAGGCAAGATAGTTTTAGATTAGGATTAGTATATAAATTTTAGGATTGGATTTCTTCTACAGCAAGTCTCAATATAATACAAGGTTTTAACTTTAAGGCTTTCTTTTATGAGATGGTGATTTTGGTCAATTGAAAAGGGAAAAACTTGAGATTTTTTTAATATCTTTGGGGTGGTGTAAGGCCACCATCATCGTGGTGTGAAGCCATTTGTAGTGTGATGCCATATTTATCCCCATTTCTTTCTTTGTTTGTTTCTCTCAGTTGCCAACCATCTCACTCCCCATCAGTGTATGCCATAGAAGCCTTATGAATAAAAAATCATGAATTTTGAGGACTCTTACACATGCATCAAATTGTTGTTGAATGAACAATTTTGGACAATTAAACTAATGGCTTTCTGATTCATTATTTAAATTATTTCAATGGGCACATTTTCCTTTCGTCATTATTCACATACATTTAAAAGTCTAAAAAATGAAAAATCATTTGTTTTGAGGACTTCTAAGTCTTTTTTAGCTATATAGTAACAAAATTGTTCCTTTTGAAACTAGTGGATATCCTCAAGTTCATGATTTTACAATCATAGACGATTTAAAGCATGTAGATCAAAATGGAATAGAACCATCCAATTTATAGCACAAGAAAACCCAACTGCATTTGATCTTTTATTTTTAAGTTTTAAGCACTCGAAATGAATTTGAAAGATTGGATTTGAATTTGAAAGATTTTCCTACAAATCCTTCTATAAGTAGACAACTCTCATTAAATACACATACATAAATACATACATACATGTAATATATCAGTAGAGTTTGAAAAATCAATAAACTTCTAAAAACATATTATAATGGAACTTCATTATTATATTTATACATATCCCACCCTGTATCCCACCCAAGTTATAGCGGTGCAAGGTCTTCCAATCATTGTTTCATAATAACATATGTATTATACTGATACATGTGGATATATTATGTTTACCTCTCCAATGAAGTGAGAAAGTTCAGGGAGATTAGTGGGCATTGAACAATTTCACACTTTCCATATATAAGCTTATAACCATTTAGGATAGAAGTTCTGGAGGAAAAAAAAAATTGAGTGGAATGTACTAATAATAGAAGTCTATACAATACATTAAGCAAGATGTAGTCTTTCGCACTAAATAGGAGTTGTGAAGGAGTAGATAGACGTTTGTGCAGTTCAGAATTCAGTACCTTTTTCCGTTTCACTATCACAGTTATAGGCAGAAGGCTCTATTGGGTTGCTCAAAATATATGCAAGGTCCACTGATAAAAAAGGATAAAGGTACTAATATTAATGGGTCATTTTTTGATGGCCAATATGATGTCAAAAAAGCCATTAATTTTTTCGACCGTCATTTACTTTGTAGATTGCTAATTTAGAAAGACACACACCACCCAAAACCCCACGCAGATGCCTTAAAGGAAAAAAACAGAAGTAAAACAGCACACGGACATGTATATGCATGCGCTTGCCCTTGACAGAGAGAGTCCACAAGACAAAGGGAAAAAAAGAGAAAACTGAAAAATTAGTTACTCAAGGAGTAGGAGAGTTCTTAATGCCATGATTTGTTAAATGTTATTATATGTACCAATCTTAGCATATGATTCATGATACAAAAATTATACAAAAACCCATTACATATCTTAGCAAGGAATAAAATAAAGATGAACTAGAACTGAATTTGGAAGCCTTCTCTCTCCTGGCCCTTTGCTTTCGATGGGAGAAGAATGAATGCACCTGGGTAGAGAGACTTCCCATATAAATAGATATTAGCGTATCTTTTCTGTTAGTCAGTTATATCTTTCCCATCATGGAGATAATACCTAATATAGGATAATCACTTTCTGTCAAATAGGTTAACCAACAATTCATTTGAATCTTATCTTTGATTAAAAATCACACAGTTTAAATGTTTACATATGAGCCAACTAGACTTGAACCGAATTTTGAGCTACAGTATGTGTGGATCAGATCAAAAAATCCAACAATCTCCCACCTTATTCACACATACAAGAAATGTTCAAAACCAAATAAAATATCTCCGGTTCTTTACATTTACGGATGGCCATCCATTTGAATTTTGGCATAGGGTTTGTTTGGTTGTCGTAACTGGCCGTAATTCGTAGTTGTAATTGGTAAAGTCTTTTACAATTGTAAATGAGTTACATGTATGTAAATTTTACGGTGTTTGGTTGGTAATATAAAATTGTAAAGTGGGAAAGTGTATTGTACTTTACGGTGTTGGTTGTCGTAATGTATAAGTCGTAAGTGAAAAAGTTGACCACAAAATTAACTATTTGGTGATTTTAAAAGTTAATACTGCAAATAAATATTAAAAAAGTTAAATATTAAAAATTTTTAATATTAATAAAAAAATATTACAAATTTGTATGACCACAAAATTAACTGTAACTGAGCTGTAAGTGAGTGGTAACTGGGTTGCAAGTGAGTGTTAGTTGAGTTACGTAAGTCTTTTACGAATTACGGTCCAAACAAACGCCGTAGTTGTAACTGGGTAGTAAGTCATTTACGAATTACGGAGTTTTTACGCGAAACAAACGGCCCCATAATGAAGATTAGATTCATTCCTTTTACCTAGTCATTGAAAATGCCACCAGCAATGGATCAAAAATTACAGGGAGCTCATCATGCCTCAAAGACAGTTCCATATCACGGAACTGGTATCATTAATGAATGATTTAGTCAAATTAGATGATTTTACTAAATGGTTTAATAGAGATGCCCATGTGTGTGACAATGATGCAAATCTACCATCTTGTTTCATGTATTCTTGCACATGCATGTCACTTTGATACTTTACGGTGCCCGCTATGTGAAAACCATCACTTTGCATCCAGAGTGAAGACTATAAGGCATGGTGCCTACCCATGCTGAGTCCAAACTATCTTGAGAGTTTGTGCATACACTCCAAAGGCACTCTAATACCTTAACAAAAGGTTAACTTGCATGCATTTTAATTTAAACTGATACATGCTTCAATTTGCAATAAACAGAATTTGCATACCCATTCTTATCCAAGGGTTGAGATAGAAAAGTCATGATGTTTTATCATAAAATGCTCAGAATCCTGCGGAACAAGTGAGATGTATCATCTACGGCACCTTTGGGCCGAGTGTTAGACATATATTACACTTTCCAATTGTGACTAACGTCACTCACAAGACTAATCTACAAGTATTAGGTTGAATATGGACACTTCCTCACCTTTGGGTCTAGGGTTTATCCTATCCTCCCTAACACTTGCAAATTATCCCACCTACCAAAAACTTAAAAATTTCCTAGTCTCCTTTGAGTCTGCTAATAGTTTTCAAGAATTTTAGTGCAATCGACCATTTCAGCTCACGATCTTAATAAGGTCACTTTTGGGCCGTCTTGTCTCGATCATGACTTTCAAAAAGGTCACTTTACAGTATAACCTAAACCCTCACGGGTCAAACCAATCATATATCATTAATGAACTCATAATATTATGTTCAAAAAACTTCAACATATTATTCAACGCCCAATGCAAAACATCACCATGACAAAACTGATAACCATAAAAGACATTGTAAAAGAATTTCGTGAAAACTTTCAGATCCAAACAAAACAAAATGTCTTTGCATTACATATTTGCTGAACATAATATTATTCAAGGACAATAAAAACTTAAAAATGGATTTGCTTGATATCATGACCTTAATGAGAAATCATAGTCCAGTTAAACTAGTGAGGCTTAAATTTCTTCACAAGGTAAACATGATGCGGTACTTTTGCAAGAGGTCTAGGAATAAATGAATTGATCTATGAACTTTATATAATTTTGCATAATATCCCATAATGTTGCAGTATGAGTTTACAGATCACCAACTTGAAATTGAATTATACAGTTGCAAACTGAGAAATAAATGAAATCAACAATTCCTACCACAAGAATATTGGATCTAAGGGTTTGTTAGGTCTTCATATTGTATATGCATTTGATTCAAGGAAATGAAAATTATGATCTGAACTCACATCATATTTGATTGATGAGGAATGTGGGACCAAAGTACAAATATGTGAGCTTGCTAAGCATATCATGCAATTAGCAACATATCAACATGCAACTACTAAATTAAAGACTCTTTAGCAATTAATTGAAATGAAATCATGAATCAACACCCAATCTGGCTCTGATACCATTGTTAAATCTTATTATATGTAACAATCTTAGCATATGATTGATGAGGAATGTGGGACCAAAGTACAAATATGTGAGCTTACTAAGCATATCATGAAATTAGCAACATATCAGCATGCAACTAATAAATTAAAGACTCCTTAGAAATTAATTGAAATTGAAATAATGAATCAATGCCCAATCTGGCTCTGATACCATTGTTAAATCTTATTATATGTAACAATCTTAGCATATGATTCATGATACAAAAATTATACAAAAATTCATAACATGCCTTAGCAAGGGATAAAATGAAGATGAACTAGAACTGAATTTGGAAGCCTTCTCTCTTGGCCCTTTGCTTTCGATGGGAGAAGAATGAATGCACCTGGGTAGGGAGAGGGGCTTTCCATATAAATAGATACTAACGTATCTTTTCTGTTAGGCAATTATATCCTTCCCATCATGGAGATAATAACTAATATAGGATAATCACTTTCTGTTAAATGGATTAATCAATAATCTATTTGAATCTTATCTTTAGTTAAAACCCACACAATTTAAACGTCTTCATATGAGCCAACTAAACTTAAACCGAATTCTACAGTATGTGTGGATCAGATCAAGAAATCCAACATGACTATCATATAGGTCAGACGTGGATTTACATTTGAAGGTTACTACTATCTTTTCCCTGGCCTCAGAATCAGGGATTTGATGTCTAGACGAGTTGGAAGAAGGAAGAGTATGGTTACAAGGACAAATCTACTGGAGCAACAGAAAGGTGGGTGGAAATGAAATACCCGTTGAGATTGTGTGGGTTGTGAGGCACAAAAATCACAAAACACATCAATAGTCTTGATAGCCCAAATTTAAACTAGTCCCCTGGTAAAGCAGCAGTCATGACTTCTTGAAAGCAGCATACTTATTTTTGAGAAATCTAACTGTTCTAAGAGACTATGATCTTTGATATATTTAATGCAATCTTCTCTTTCAGTGTGTGATCCGTCTCACCTTAACTAGTTTGTGGATATTTATCCGACCTATATAAGCACAATCAATCGCACCTTTTGATTTTTCCTCGATAATCCAACCTGCTAAAGTAATCTTCAGGGACTGCAATACTGCTAACTAATGTGCATATATCCAACTTATATGATCGCCTAAATGGTACAAGTGCTACGTCCCAATTGAATGATTACTTCAGCTTTCAAACATTATTCGAATATGTACTGCTTTGGTGGAAGAATTAATTGATGAAACAACAATACTGGGTTTTACATATGTACTTTTCCTTATTATTATCAAAGGGAAACAAGCAACAATTGTATCCCACAGAGATGGTGTGTTGAGCTGTCAAGACAGTGTTAATGCATATGAAGACGCATCAATCACAAAGTTAATTGAGAGAATATGACAAGTTAGATATCTAGCTTTGTTTATGAAAGATATCATTTAGGAAAAATCAAGGCAGCCTCCACCAAAAGACAAGGCCAACCAAGTCAAAAGTTTGTTAGACCCACACCTTAATTTAACTTTCCCGCTCAACCATTGTCTATGACTCTATGTGCATGCATCGCGCGTCTCCCAAGTACTAGCTCAATAGTGACAAAAAATGTTACATGGAAAGCTTAATTAAGTTTGCAGTAATTTTCAAGTAATTGACCTACAATTAAATGGATTCACTAAACTAAGAGATAACTAAATGGAAAAACATCTAGCTTGTGGAGCCTGATTCAAAGTCAAGAAAGATCTGCAATAAGAGTTAACTGAATGCTGATGACTGGCTGACAGCAGAATCAACCTGATATCAATCCTCTATGACTTGGTGCCCAAATTCAGGAACGCGCTACTGTGAGCAGGCCAGTGGACGGGACTAATGCAACAACAAAACCTACTGGATTCCCATAGAAAACGAAACACTCTGATCTCTAGTCGAAAAGGTTAGATGCCAAATTTTACTACATCAAACTGCTTTCATTTCTCAGACATAAACTAACCCATATATCAAAATGGAATCACACTTATCTCATAATCTCACCATAACTTTCAAAACAAAACAAATAAATAGAGATAAAACAAAATAAAACAAGGAATATAAGTGTTCCATAAATTAGTCTACCTGGCATACATCCTCAAGAAGAAACTTTTCATTATCGCCAGATAGCAAATTGGGTCTCACTTCAACCACACACCACCATCCACTGAAATATTAGAAAGCAAAATGACCACAGAATTACAAACACCTGATTGATATGGTGCAATATAAAAATAATGAATCGAACTGCAAAGACCATTAAAAGGAATTTTATCGGGCTAGTGTCAACCCACAGCTGAGAAACAAACCCCAAGCTACGAGCGGTCCGAATGCTGATCACTTGCTTCGCTAATAAGCTCGAACTCCTCATCACTGGCGGACTCATTAGTTGGCTGGGCCGGGCTGTAGCCCGGCCCAGTTTTTCATATATTGCTTTAAATTCTTTTTAATTTTGATTCTTTTTCATATATTGTCTTATACCTTCTTTTATTTTGATATCCTTTTGACAAATTTATTCCTTATTCTGCTCCTGATTTAGTGGAGAATATTATTTTATTCTTTTGACAAATTCATATAGTTCGTAAGTATATGTTATAAAAAATTGCAGCCCATCCCGAAATTTTTTTTTGGTTCCGCCCTGCTCCTCATCATCTGCCTCTTTCCACCTCTTCTGACCCTCACTCCCCATCGCTCCCATGATCTCCCAAACCCTCCACCGGGATCAATTCCTCCTCTTTCTCCAGCTCCCTCTTCAGCTCGAGGAAATCCTAGTGGACCTCTGCTGCTCGCCGTCTCGGAGAGAACCAGAATCTGGGGATTGCCGCCGATTTCTTTGGAACTCGATATAGGGTTTCGTTGAGAAATTTTAGCAGGAAGATTGAGGGAAGGGTTGGGAACTGGACATTGAGATTTTGCTGGAGTTTGTTGGTGCGAAATCTTGGCGTTTGAGGTTGGAATTGGGAACTGAATTTGAATGAGAGGGAGGGAAGATGAGCACAGTCGCACAAATGGAGGAAATGCAAGAACAGTTGGTAGGACAAAAGGCGCTTTTTGTCTTCGATTCCTAACAAGATTTTGTTTTTTTTTTTTTATTATTATTGGGAATGTGACCGTGCCAGTATTTCTCTCTCTCTCTTTTTTTCCTTCTTTCTCGAAACAAATTCATTTATCGGACAATTTTGGTCCAGTTTTTACAAGAAAATAGACTATATTTATTTATTTATTTATTTATTATTATTTATTTATAAAGATTGACCAGCTTCAGCCAATGTAAAGACATCCGTAGATTGCGATTTAAAGTTTTTTAATGTTGAACTCTTTTTGTTGCCGTTGACTAAGAATCTAGAAATATAGAGTTCGTCACAGTTTCTTAAAATTATTCTTAGTTAAAAATTGAGAGCATGATATTTTTGAATTTTAAATATCAAATTTTAAAATATCAAACTCTGGGGACTTGTTTGGTTGTCTTAAGTCGTAAGTCCCAAGTTTTTTTATACTTACAAGTGAGTTACATGCGAGTGAGTTTTACAATATTTGTTGATAATGTAAAATTGTAAGTGAAAAAGTATATTGTTTGTTGATAATGTAAAGTTATAAGTGAAAAAGTATATTGTGTCTTACAGTGTTTGGTATCGTAATGTTTAAGTCGTAAGTGAAAAAGTTGATCACAAAATTAACTATTTGGTGATTAAAAAATTAAAAATAAAATAAAATTAGATAATTAAATTTAGATTTAAGTAAGAATAATAATAATTAAAAAATATTAAAAAAATAAAAAATATTAAATATTAAATAACTAAAATTGATTAAATATTGAATAAAAAAAATATTTAATAATTAAAAATAAACAACTATTAAATAATTAAAATAAAAATAAATTACCTAAAAATATAATATATTAAATAAAAAATTAAAATTAAAACAATAAATACTAAAATTAAATATATTAAATATATATAAAAATAAAAAAACTAATAATTAAAACTTGACTTACGACTTACGCGGTGAAACGAACATCATATGATCGTAGGTCGCAAGTTCACTTACGACTTACGGCCTCTTACGACGAAAAACAGACAACCACTGAGAGTAAAAGCATGATTACAATTTGGGAGAAACAGTTTCAAACTCAAGTGTCGCTCTTGAGATTTTTATAAACAATAAAACTGTAAAAAGCAACCAACTTTAGACGCGCTTGATAACGTCGCTGGAAGTTGATCGTTTTTGTCAAATAAATAAAGCATATATTGTTTCGAAATGAAATTATAAATTAGACTTGTTTAAATAATTGTCCATCTTTTACTCCCATTTTATTTTACTAGCATACCATGCACGTTTGAAACAATAAAATATATTGTATTTTTGTTCTTAGTAGTTTATATTATCAATTAATTATAACTATTTAATATAAACTATATATGTTTTATAAAAAAAATACGATTTCTATAACACTATATGAAATACACAAAACAACAACAAAGTGAATCTTAAATTAACGATCATCTAAATTTAAGTATGGTGTTTGGTTTGTTTTAAAAAAATATAAAAAATGAAAACTATTACAATTTAATATTTACCATTTGTTTATCCCCAAAAAAATAAGACTAGCAAATATAATTGATATAATTATGATTTTCGTATAGTTGTTTTCAGATTATTATTATTTTTTAATATTGTCTATATTTTTTATGCTAATTTGTGAACTTTTTTGTTAGAAATAACATTGTCATGTTTATATTAACTATTTGTTTGTAATGATATAAAAACGATAATGTTTTGAATTATTTTTAAGTGAAAAAATGATAATAACGCTAATGATGAGCCTAACAATTTTTTCTTGAATCTTAACGGAGCATAAAAATTAGAAATTAATTTTATTGATTAAATTTTAGGTTTTTCTTAAAAAACAGTTCATTGATTAGAATAGTAAACTGGGATATTTCTTTCTTATTTTATGCTTTTTTACATTTTTGGAATAATTTAAATTTATTTATTTATTATCTAATGATATGGAGCAAATTGTTTCAAATAAAGATAAATATAGATTTATAGTTTGAAAGGTTAAGAATGAGGGAGAAAGATAAGTGAAAGATTAATCTTGCTGGATAAAGAGGAATAGAGAATAAAGATAATTATTTAGCTAGTAGATTTCACAAGAGAGAGAGAGAGAGAGATAATAGTTGTTATTCGAATAACATCGAATGCATTAGAGTGAGTAATTAGTTAGCTGAATTTTAAAATAAAGATAAAAAATAAAAGTTTATATTTTAATTTGAGTAATTTTAGATGAGAGAATGAGTTAGCTTTAATATTTTTTAAAATTATTTAAATAGCCTTGTTTTAAATTATATGTTTATGATTTATAATAACAATGCGAAAAATTCAAAATTGGGCAAAAGTGAGATGAATTTTTTTACCACATCTCCACTGATGTTTACTGATCTTTTTTACATAGTATGAATTTACAATAATTTATTCTTATTTTTGTAGAAACTCTCTGGTTAAAAGGATTCAGGTTGGAAAGTCTCGTACTGAAGGTCTTTTATCAGATGCAATATAGAAGAAGACGATTCTCTCCAATTTTGTTGAAATTGTAGCGTTAGGTCTCCTTTTGAGAAAGCTCTTTTATGTTTAATAACTTTTGTGTTGTCATACTCAGTTGATTAATATATACATACATATATATATATATATATATATATATATATATATATATATATATATATATATATTATATATATATATATATATATATATATATATATATTATATATATATATATATGGGCTTACTGTACCTCAGCCTGCGGGCTGAGAGAGTTTCTCAGCCTGCGGGACGTGGCTGAATATATGCCACACATCGGTCGCAGAGTGTGGGCGCCAAAAAAATCAAAAAAACCCGCCTAAACAATCGTGAAACAAATTGACAAAAATACCCCTTTTATATGACGACAGCGACTTCTAGCATTGAAAAGTAAAAAAATATTCCATGGTCGCATACTTAATATAGAATAAAGAATACCGGAGGAAACATGCTATCGTATAGCAATGCGACCTCCTTCAGTACTGCGACCAAAGTCGCAAACTTCTTTCTCATTACGATGGTGATGACGAGGATTAGAAGTTTAAAAAAATATTCTCATTACGATGGTGATGACGAGGTAGATTAGAAGTTTAAAAAAATTGTATTTTATTTTTTTTTTAATATATATAAATCTGTTTTCTAAAGTTAATTGTATGAATTACATTTTTTACTACTATGTCTTGGTTGAAAATGCTGTACAATTGTTACAAACCTTCATTTTAAATATTTTACGCTAAACGAATATACTGCGACCTTGGTCGCAGTTAATAATTATATTACTTCACCCTTATAAATTTTTAAAATGAAAGGTTGCGACATTGGTTGCAGTTGCTGGACGCAGACTTAATAAATACACTGCGACCTTGGTCGCAGTTGCTGGACTTTAGTCTTAATCAACAACAACACTGCTACCTTGGTCGCAGTTTCTGACCGTAGTCTTAATAAAATAAACGACCGTAGTCTTAATAAAATAAACTGCGACCTTGATCGCAGTTGTTGGTGTTTAGTCTTAATAAAATACACAGCGACCTTGGTCGCAGTTGCTGGTCTTTACTCTTAATCAACAACATCACACCTTGGTCGCAGTTGGTGGTCTTTATAAATAATCAACAACAACACTGCGACATTGGTCGCAGTTGATGGCCGCAGTCTTAAAAAAATAATCTGCAATCTTGGTCGCTATTGCTGGTCTTTAGTCTTAATCAACAACAAACACTGCGACGAGGTGACACGTCACCGCAGCAGTTGCTTAGTCGCAGACTTTGGTCACAGCGTCGACCCTGGTCGCAGTAGTTACTGTTTGCAATGTATCTCATGCGACCTGGTCGTCGAGTGTCATCTATGGTCATAGTTGTTTTGTTTGCAATGCATGGCTGCGAAAAAGTTCGTAGTTTATTAAAAAAAATAAATATGCTTTTTATTTATGTCCAGGCATTTATCTCCAGGCATGTGCAAATGATACAAAACGATCTCTTATACAATAAGATTGAGTGTTACAAATACAGCAGTACAAAAGAAGACTAAACATCAAAAAAATCCCTTGTTGACTAAGAGCAATCTTCTTCTTGAGGTCTGGTGGCAGCAGAATCAATAAGATTGAGTGTTACAAAGAAGACTAAACATCAAAGTAGCCAAGAAGACTAAACATCAAAAAATCCCTTGTTGACTAAGAGCAATCTTCTTCTTGAGGTCTGGTGGCAGCAGAATCAATAAGATTGAGTGTTACAAAGAAGACTAAACATCAAAGTAGCCAAGAAGACAAAACATCAAAAGAGCCAAGAAGAGCCCTTGTTGACTACTAAGAGCAATCTTCTCCTGGAGGTCTGGTGGCAGCAGAATCTTTCGTCTATGAACATCTCTTCACCAGAAGGTTATCCAGTGAGCATGGAGTTTCCTCGATGTGACTTCTGGGGTAAGAGAGGGAGAGTGAGACCTCACAAGGTATGCTACCCACCACTATATCCACCACATCCCCCGCCGCTATACCCACTCTGACCATCCGTTACCAGCAAGCTTGACTGGTGCATCAAGTCAGAGCAGATCTCGGTGAGGATTAAGTCCTCGTCAGGGATCATGACTTCTTCCCTTGTGAACGACGAGGGCCATGACTTCTTCCCTTGTGGACGATGAGGTCTATGACTTCTTCCCTTGTGGACGAACATCGATCAAGTTCGTCAATAGGGTCATCTTCATCCATGGAGGCAGGCCCCTGTTAGAGACTCTGAAGAAGACGGAAATTCTCAGAGCAATTGCTCTCGAAAGAAAACAGTCTAATTATGGACTGTTAAAGGGAGAGGGTGAGCCCTATTTATAGGCAGCCCATAATAACCATAATTAATGGTTCATTAATCAGAATCGTCGGCATTAATGGTCTCCAACCGCCAGCGCCGGTTTGGCATTAAAAGACATTAACGCCTAAAACCAATGAAGAACCGACGCGTAGACAACCGCTTCGGGAAACAACGAATGGTGCGGGGTTCGTCAATATAGACTTGACGTTAAAAGATCTCATAAAATCTTTATGACAGGTCGCGTCTCACGGACTGACTCCAAGTCGCATCAGACAACAGACAACTTTTCATTTTTCATTTAGATTCAAAAAATGACTTAATCCAAAAAACAACACTTAATAAAACAACACTTACTTAACGTACTGCGACCAAAGTCGCAGTCCACGTAATGCAACCCTAGATTGCAGTTGCTGGCCATCTTTATCAATAACAACACTGCGACCTTGGTCGCATTTAACCACGTACACTGCGACAAAAGACTTTGGCTAAGGTCGCAGTTTAAATGTACAATGCGACCAAAGACTCTGACTACATTATATTCAAAAAAATTAATTACTTAACGTACTGCGACCAAAGTCGCAGTCCATGTAATGCAACCCTAGATTGCAGTTGCTGGCCATCTTTATCAATAACAACACTGCGATCTTGGTCGCATTTCACCATGTACACTGCGACCAAAGACTTTGAATAAGGTCGCAGTTTAAATGTACAATGCGACCAAAGACTCTGACTACATTATATATAAAAAAAATAAACTATAAAGTAGAATTTTATCGCAGGCTGAAAAGATTGATCTGAAAAGATTTTATATTTTCAAAAAAAATTTTATCCCACGCTGAAAAGGAGAAACTAGATTTTACAAAAAAAGAGGTAAAGAAATAAGGCGAAAAGTAATTTATATCCTATAAAGAGCGGCAAAATAAAGGTGGGAAAAATAATAATAAACAATAAGGAAAAGTTATCATAAGGGATATTTGGTAATTAACTTCTCCCTAAAAGCGGGCCGCAAGTCAGTGAGGTGACAAATCGAGCCACGTCACCGCAGGCTGAGAGAGTACTCTCAGCCCGCGGGCTGATATACATTTCTCTCTCTCTCTCTCTCTCTATATATATATATATATATATATATATGTATTATATATATTATATATATAATATATATATATATATATATATATATTATCCTGACCTCATTATATTTTATGAGAAATTTGTAGGAGGTTAGGCTCTCAAAGTTTCATCGTCCTCCCTTCTCCTTATTTCCTATGCTTTCCCCATTTTTTTCTACTCAAAGAAATACTGAACACAATTATTTACCGCCCTATTTTTTCCCCCTCCCATGCCTCGATTTGCTAGCTTATGGTTTTGACTATGTTTGAGAGTATATTTGTTATTTAGTGGTTACTTGAAAAGACTTAAAGATATTCAAGAGATTACATTAAAAAATGTTACAATTTAAAAGGGTATATATAAAAAGAGGGCTTTAAGAGAGTACATCTAAAAAAACACTTTTACTTTTGTAATTTCTAAGAGGTGTGTTTAGCTATCTCACTTAGGATTTGTTTTATCTTTACTGTAGATGTCTTAAAAAATTCTCATAAGTAATTAATAATTTTATCTTTCATGCAACGCGCTTTTATTTAGATTAGAACATGTGATAGGGCAATTAAAATTAATATAAAAAGCAATAGAAAAATAAAGCGTGAAGGATCTAAAACTGCTTCCCTCTCTTCAGTTAATGCATCATTATCGTTATGATGATAAGGATCATCATTAACATTATTATTATACCATTTTTTTTTGCACGTACAATGCACGTGTGCACGTATAATTTGTCTTTTAAATTCTCTATAGTTCTTATAATTTAATATATTATTATTATTCTTTTGAATAATTTTAATCATGAGAAACGATATAGAAAATTGTCTTAGAAAGTGTCAACTGTTCTTCTAACTGAGAAAATGATTTATATCTCACTGAAATGTTGAGGGCGCCCGGTGCAATAACCTATGAGGAATCCGTCAACTGGAGACAGATGTGGTCGGAAAAGTACCCAGCACGACAAGAACAAAGAAACAATAGAGACAAGGTTCGGGAATTTGCCTACGTCTTCGGGCCAAGGGAGAGAGAGATTTTATTGATTCAACAATCAATACAAGAATACAAAGGGATACTTGTGGGATCTTCCTTTTTGATTCAATACATGAGGGTTCTAACCCTTATTTATAGCCACAAAGTCGCAGGGTATTAGGAAACCCTGATTGGATTCAACTCCAAATAGGAAAGGAGTCTGAATCCAGAAATGACAGCAGAATTCGTTTGTCGGTCGATCGGCTCG
>JAVJIF010029457.1:0-45057 GCA_038442645.1 Agave tequilana | reverse complement strand
TGACTCTGCCAAAGATTTTCCGATGGAGCCCGTAGAGACTGATGTGGCCGCCAGACGATTGAGGCGACATCATCTTTTGTATTGCTTTGGCTTTTTGACTTTTACTATTGTTGTGTCCTGCCTAAACACAATCTTGTTGCAGGTGTTTCCGCCTCGGAGTGCGTCAACTTCAGGGAGCCAACCGATCTTCCCGAGAGGTCCAGGGGTGACATGAGCACTTCGACCGAGGCGGATGCTGCTGTGTTGGATGCTTTGTATGGTGACCTGCCCCCTTATCGGCCTGAGCCAGCTAGAGGAACAGAGGTTGAAGGGGCGGTAGTCACGGAGGCAACTTCACTCCCAACTATATCAACGAGTGAGGTGCCATCATTTTGCCAGGTGCGAAGCTGAGGGTGATTACAAGTCCTACTTCCCCAACGCTGGTGGTTGAGCCTGCTGTCCAGGAAATGGTCACTAGTCCTACCTCGGTTGTGGCTAGTGTACTGGTTTCAATGAGGACTCCGCCAAGATCACCGATGACCTGCCATGCTGCTGCAGCCAGTGTTCCCCTGTTCCTTCCACGGTAATGTCAACAAGGCCAGTGGAATCTTCTGAGGCTGCCCGTCTGCTAGGAGTGGTCGAGGCTGAAAATGAATTTGTAGCTGAGATAGTCGATAACTTTTATAAGGGCTTGAAGCGATCCATCGATCTGGTCTTGAAAGGCTCGACTGTGTCATTTTCTACATTTAAGGTGGTCCTCTCCCGCAGTATTGAGAGTATCCGGGACTTCGGAGGGGATACCAGGCCGCTGCATTAGAGCTTCTGGTAGACCAATTTGAGAGGGACGTAGAGGAATAGCGCCGTCTCAGCCGTTCAGACCTGGAGTCTTCGGTTGACGAGCAGCTTGCGCACCTTGTCGCTCAATGCATGAAGCCCATCTTGCCGCTCAGGAAGCCGCTAAGGCATTTCTTCGGACTTGAAATCCTTGGAGACAAGGCAAGTAGAGCTTGGGGATGCCATAGATGCTTCTAACAGTGCTCTTCTTGACGTTGAAGACAAAATTGAGAAGGCCAAGGAAATGACCAGGAAGGGAAATCTTCTCTTATCCAAGGCTGAACCAGTGCGTCTGGAAGAAACTGCGCAGCTTGAGCAACTTAAGGCTCAGAGTGACGAGCTCTCGCGCAGGGGTTAGCTCAAAGGGCAACCTTGGCCGAGGTCGAGGCTCGTTTGGCCCAGACGACGAATTTTAACGAGGCTGAGCTGAGGTCACAGGCGCTTGTCAGGGCTGCTAATGATAAGAAGACAAGGCTGGCCTTCCTTGAAGAACGGATCAGATCTTATGACATACGCTCGTAGCTTGTAATATATGTACCTCCATGTATCCCTTCTTTTTTTTGGAATCAATAAAAAAATGCTTTTGTTTGACTCCCTGTTGAATCTCCACTTGCTTTATCTGCTGAGTTGTCGTTTCCAAGTTGTATTGCAGCCATTGAGAGAATAGTCCTTCTGGATTGAATAATGAAACTTGGCTATCTGCCGGTTCAGAGGTCGTACTGACGTAACCGGTTGAGAAGCACAAGCTCAAGATTAGCCTTATGGGACTAAAGGGTAATACTTATCTTTTGTAGATGTCAACAGTACGCGTGAGACCTGTCTTTTGTAAATGTCAACAGGCTCAAGGTTGAGACTTGTCTTTTGTAAATGTCACAAACTCAAAATTGAGACTTGGCTATCTGCTAGTTCAGAGGTCGCAATGACACAACCGATTGAGACGCCACCAAGCTCAAGGTTGGTGATACTTGTCTTTTGTAAATGTCAACAAGTATCGAGACCTGTCTTTTGTAAATGTCAACAGGCTCAAAATTGAGACTTGTCTTTGTAAATGTCAATAAGCTCGAAATTGAGACTTGTTTGTCTGCTGGTTCAGAGGTCGCAATGACATAACCGATTGAGACGCCACCAAGCTCAAAATTGGTGATACTTGTCTTTTGTAAATGTCAACAAGTATCGAGACCTGTCTTTTGTAAATGTCAACAGGCTTAGGTTGAGACTTGTCTTTTGTAAATGTCAACAAGCTCGAAATTGAGACTTGGCTATCTGCCGTTCAGAGGTCGTAATGACATAACTGGTTGAGAAACCACCAGCTCAAATTGGTGATACTTGTCTTTTGTAAATGTCAACAAGTATCGAGACTTGTCTTTTGTAAATGTCAACAAGCTCGAAATTGAGACTTGGTTGTCTGCTGGTTCAGAGGTCGCAATAACATAACCGATTGAGACGCCACCAAGCTCAAAATTGGTGATACTTGTCTTTTGTAAATGTCAACAAGTATCGAGACCTGTCTTTTGTAAATGTCAACAGGCTCAAAATTGAGACTTGTCTTTTGTAAATGTCAACAAGCTCGAAATTGAGACTTGGTTGTTTGCTGGTTCAGAGGTCGCAATGACATAACCGATTGAGACGCCACCAAGCTCAAGGTTGGTGATACTTGTCTTTTGTAAATGTCAACAAGTATCGAGACCTGTCTTTTGTAAATGTCGATTTGTAATGGAATTTGGGAAAATGTCTCGTTTTCATGGGAGAAACGAGGAAATTACTGTCATAGGTTTAATGTTAACGTAACAGCGAAATGTATATGTGGTCTTACCATTCTATGGATGAGAATTGTAAGTGATTTTGAGAGGGAATCAAATGGGAACAGGTCCCTTAGGATTTTTAGCAAATCCTCAGCTGTCAACGGGGTTTGATATGCCTTACCAACTACCGTTTGAGTCGACTAGCCATGCTATTCCCTCAGCTGATGAGTTGTCGAGGACTTATGTTGGGCTTAAAGGCCAACATTTTCCTCTATCCTTAATCATTAAGGATATTGGATCATCTGGTTAGCGTATGTATAACCTTGATTCTCCTTGGAGACAACAACTTATGACCAGGTTCCTACTGGTTTATGGTTGCGCGATCTCGTTTGGGGGAAGAGAGAGGCTCTCTTTGCATGTACCTTGGATATGAAGGTCTTGATCAGAGGTGTGGTGTTAACTTGATCATAAGAAGGATCCTTAATCAAGGATAATACTTCTTTAAGAATTTTTCATTGAGCGGCATCATGAGTAAATCGCCATCTGAAGTCATAAGGCGGTATGCTCCGTTTGAATAGACTATTTCTATTACAAACTGAAAAATCACCTAGAGGGGGGTGAATAGGTGATGATGCTAATCAAAGGGCAATTTAAAAATTTAAAGCTACAACAATCACCAATCAAGAATCACAAGATGAATGCAAGCAATTAGTATGACAATGAATATGATGAGCAATTAATAAGTGCAAGCAAAGTAGAGTAAGGAGTGTAAGAACAAGAAAAGTAAACCAATCGCAAACACAAGGATATGTTATCGAGGTTCGAGCACCCAGCTCTACTCCCCGCCTTCCCCAGAAGGATTCCGACCACTTCCACTATCACAAAGATCTCAAATACAATGGAGTACCCAACTCCTACAATCTCAAGTACAAGTAATTTCCTTGGTAGTCAAAAGACCACAAACTCTCTCTTTCAAATATCTCTTCCCTTACAAAGGTCCTTAGAGAATATTGAGTAGGAATGAAGCTCTTGTTGTAAGTGAAGAAAGAAAATTAAATCAGAGAGTATTTGAAAACCCTTCAGAAAATCAGTGAGAAATTCAGCACAAAAACCAAGAAACAAGTCTCTTTTGAAAGCCTTAAACTTTTGAATTTTCTAGCAAAAATTGTTGTAACAAATCTCTCCCCAAAACCCCTATTTATAGGAGAGGGCTAGGGTTTAGGGATAAACATAATTACTGATGTTTAGGAGGTAATTAGATCAAAATATATCCTTAAACGAATTTTAAACACAAAAGACAAAAATAAACAGCTCACTTAAAATCTGCCCGTTACTGTTCAACGGACACATCGGTCGACTGGGCCGGTCGACCGGTAGTTCAAAAATTCGACCGTTATAGGCTAGCGGTCGACCGAGAAACCTGTGAGCAAAAACAATATCTCGGTCGACCGCCCCGGTCGACTGGCAGACATGCACACTGATACGTACATCTGCCAGAACTGCGGTCGACTGGTCCGGTCGACCGGACCAGACTGACACAGACTCGGTCGACTGTCCCGGTCGACCGGATCAGGTCAAAAATCATTTTTGGAAAAGAAAATAAAGAGGATTTTGATTTTAACAAAAATACTTTTTGAACAGGGAATAGAATTAAACATAAAGATGTATTTGTAGGCAAAAACTTGTATGCAAAATATTTTTGTATAATTTATAAGAAATTATTTTGGAATGAGCATGTGCGCAAAAACGTGTGTGATAGAGCTTCAAACCTATCCACTATTCTTTAACATACTATAAACTGAAAAATAAATTACATGAAGACTTCTTGAGCTATCTTCAAGTCTTTGAGCCATCCAATGCCTTGCTAGTGCCTTCTTCTATGATCCTTCCTTGATGTGCAATTTGCCTTCCTTTCTTTGTGGAACTTAGAAGTTCTTGCAATAGCTAAGCGAATGGTCTCTAAACATGGTACAAACCTGAAACTCATCTTAACAAACTTGTTAGTACCAAATAGCTCATATTTGGTTTGTCATCATCAAAACCAAAAGACAAATGGAGAGTGTAACCTCTTGGGCCAACAATCTCCCCCTTTTTGATGATGACAAAACAAATAGGCTATAAACAAAAATATAGGGGAGGAGAAAACTCCCCCTCAAATTATGCTATAAAAAGACACTTAAGCTTAAAACACAAGAATTCATTTGAAAACAAAAGATTTATGCACTTGATACCAATAGAAAGAAATTGAGACAAAACACAAGAATTCTCAAAATACATGAATTCAAAAACTCATACATACATAAACATAAAACTCATAAAACAAATCTTTAAAATTAAAGCATATAAATTCATATGGAACCAAGACCAAATGAACTTATTTTTGTCATGTAAACTTATTCTCCCCCTTTTTGTCATACATCAAAAAGGGTTATGAAAAACATGTCTATTCAATAATACAAACATTAAGTTCTCCACAAATAAACGAAAATCTAGCAAAATCAAGAGGTTTAGTGAAATATCGGCTAGTTGTAAATCCGTGGAAACATAATCAATATCTATATCACCTTTCTCAAAATGATCTCTAAGAAAGTGATATCTAATTTCAATGTGCTTGGTCTTACTATGTTGATTTGCATTTTTGGTCATGTGTATAGTACTAGTATTATCACAAAATATTTTTATATGATCAAAGTGCAAATCAAAATCAAGGAGAGTATGTTTCATCCAAAGGACTTGTGCACAACAAGCCCCCGCGGCAACATACTCCGCCTCGGCGGTTGAGAGAGCAACGGAATTTTGTTTCCTAGAGGACCATGAAACAAGACAATTACCAAGAAATTGACATGTCCTACTAGTACTCTTTCTATCTACTCTACAACCCGCATAGTCGGCATCCGAATAGCTAGTCATTGAAAAATCTCTAGTTTTCGGATACCAAAGACCCATTCCAATAGTGCCCTTAATATAACGAATAATGCGTTTTACCGCAATAAGATGAGACTCTTTAGGACACGATTGAAATCTAGCACAAAGACACACACTAAACATGATATCCGGCCTACTTGCCGTCAAATATAAAAGACTTCCTATCATGCTTCTATATAATTTAATATCAACATTTTTACCTTGTTCGTCCTTATCAAGCTTGGTTGTAGTTGCCATTGGAGTGTTGCAAGCCTTTGATCCTTCAAGCCCAAACTTCTTTACTAGCTCCTTTGCGTACTTGGCTTGGTTAATGAAGGTTCCGTCTTGCAATTGCTTGATTTGGAGTCCAAGGAAGAAATTGAGCTCACCCATGGAAGACATTTCAAATTCTAGTTGCATTACCTTCTCAAAATCCTTGCATAAAAGCTCATTAGTAGATCCAAAAATTATATCATCAACATAAATTTGCACAATTAAAATATCATTATCAACATGCTTAGTAAAAAGAGTTGTGTCTACTTTGCCTTTAATAAAATCATTTGAAATGAGAAAACTAGAAAGCCTTTCATACCAAGCTCTTGGAGCTTGTTTCAATCCATACAAAGCTTTATCAAGTTTAAAAACAAAATCGGGATGAACATGATCAACAAAACCGGGAGGTTGAGAAACATAAACTTCTTCATTTATAAAACCATTCAAAAATGCACTTTTCACATTCATTTGAAAAAGTTTAAAATTTTTAAAACATGCAAAAGCTAGTGTCATCCGTATGGCTTCAAGCCGTGCTACGGGTGCAAAGGTCTCCTCAAAGTCAATTCCCTCAACTTGAGTGTAACCTTGGGCCACTAACCTAGCTTTATTCCTAATGACATTTCCGGACTCATCCATCTTGTTTCTAAAGATCCACTTAGTACCAATTATTGGTCTATCGTGGGGCTTAGGAACAAGGTGCCAAACTTGGTTGCGCTCAAATTGATTGAGTTCCTCTTGCATGGCAACCAACCAATATGGGTCCGTCTCGGCTTCGAGAATGCCTTTGGTTCAAAATGAGAAATGAAAGCAAAGTTACCACATAGGTCATGGAGTTTGGAGCGCGTTGTGACTCCTTTAGATGCATCACCCAAGATGAGCTCCTTAGGATGATTTGTAGCGTATCTCCAAGCTTTAGGAAGCGGTTGAGTGCTTTCCTCCTTATCCTCTTGAACTTCACCTATAGATTCTTGCTGATCTTCTTGCGCGGGTGAGTCCTTCAAGGATAGTTTCTCCATGTTTTCACCTAATGGTTCAATCTCTACAACATTCTCAACAAACACATTAGATTCTTCAAACTTAACATGCATGGATTCTTCAATGGTTTGAGAAGATCTAATGAAAACTCTATATGCTTTGCTAGTAGAGGAATATCCAACAAAGATAGCCTCATAAGCCTTAGCATCAAATTTACCCAAATTATCCTTAGTATTCAAAACAAAACACTTGCATCCAAAAACTTTAAAATATGCAACATTTGGTTTTCTAGAATGATACATTTCAAAAGAAGTTTTTGAAGAATTTTTGCATAAATAAATATGATTCGATATATAGCATGCGGTGTTTACGGCCTCGGCCCATAAATATTGAGGGAGGTCATATTCACTTATCATTGTCCTAGCCATCTCTTGAAGTGTTCTATTTTTCCTTTCTACTACTCCATTTTGTTGTGGAGTTCTAGGACAAGACATTTCATGCTTAATTCCCTTTTCATCACAATAAGTCATGAAGAGTTGGTTAACAAACTCACCACCTCTATCACTCCTTATTCTCAAAATCGGAAAACCCTTTTCTTTTTCAACTCTTTTTCGAAAAATCTTAAAATGAGAAAAAGTTTGATCTTTATGTTGCAAAAAGAAAACCCAAGTAAAACGGGAGAAATCATCAACCAAAACAAATGCAAATCTGCTTCCATTTAAACTCTTAGTTTTAGTTGGTCCAAAAAGATCCATATGAATTAATTCTAAAGGCCTAGTTGACATGATATCCTTGATTGGTTTAAAAGAAGACTTGGTTTGTTTCCCAAGTTGGCACGCACCACAAATGCAGTCTTTCTCAAAATTCAAGCAAGGTATACCCTTCACCAATTCCTTTGAATTAATCTTAGAAATATGGTCAAAAGATGCATGTCCTAGTCTTCTATGCCAAAGCCAAGAATTTTCATCAAAAGCATTCAAGCATTTAGTAGAACAATCTAAATTAAGCATGTCAATAATATAAACATTATTATCACGAAAACCGGTGAGAATACAAGCATCGGATTTAACATCAAAAATCTTACAAGAAGTATCATCAAAAACAACTTTAAGTCCACGATCACAAAGTTGACTAATGCTAAGCAAATTATGTTTTAAACCATCTACTAAAACAACATTCTCAATAATAGGAGATGCACCAATTTGAATGTTACCTATACCGATGATAGTTCCTTTGGAGTCATCCCCGAAGGTGACGGTGCCACCTTCCATGTACCTTGATAGGGTTGTGAAGTTGTTGATGTCCCATATCATGTGTCTTGAACAGCCACTATCAAGGTACCATCGCTCCCTACGTCTTGGAGCTTTGGTGTGTACCTACATCAAACAATTTAAGACTTGATTTTGGTACCCACATTTTCTTGGGTCCTCTAGGGTTAGTGTCATGAACCCAAACAAGATTATTTGTTCTATTTAGTTGATCATAGCAAAACTTAGCTAAATGTCCATTTTTACCACAATATGTGCATCTATACACTCTACCATATTTAAAAGCATAGTGAGTGTGTGATTTGTGAGCATGAGAAACTTTAGCATGGGTGGTGTGAGCATGAGAATTCTTAGCATGTGAAGTGTGCTTTTTAGAAAACATGTTCTCAAGTTTCTTGGTATTAAATGTACAATCATTTAAAACTCTTTCAAAATCATTCATTTTTGACTTAAAGGAAGAAATTTCTTGTTCATCAATAATAGGAGATTTTGCTTTACAAGAAACTTTGTAGGCATTAAATTCTTTTTGTATAGAAATGAGATTAGAAGAAATATTATCCTTTTCTTTAGAAACCATAGCAAGTTCATTCTTAAGAAAAGCAACTTCTTTTTGTAATTTTATGCATTCAAGTTTCTTGTTATCATAAGTTTCAGAAAGTTCTACAAAAGCATGCACTAGAACTTCCTTACTTACATCATCATCTTCATCATCAAGGATTGAGGGGTTACCTTGGGTGTGTTTGCCATGAAACACATATTAGCTTGATCCACCTCCTCTTCGGACTCGCTTTTCGAATCCACGTAGCTTTGTAAGCTTTCTTTTCCTCCGGCTTCTTTGGCTTGAAGGAGGAAGTCATCTTCTTCTTGAACTTCGGACAATCCGCCATGATATGTCCGGGTTTGCGGCAATTATAGCAAATGATCCTCCGCTCCTCTTTGCCTTCGAATTTTCTCCGGAAGTTGAACTTGTTCTTTAGGTACAACCTCTTGACATTCCGCACAAGTAGAGTTAGCTCCTCATCTTCTTCTTCGTCTTCATCATCGTCATCATTGGTGGATGAAGTCTTGAAGGCTATGGATTTCTTCTTTGAAGTAGTGGCTTCTTCTCTTGCCTTCTTCTCCATCTCATGGGTCTTTAGGTTCCTAATGAGACTAATGATGTCCATCTCGTCCTTGTCGTTCAACTCCTTTAGGTGGTGGCCATGATTTCCCAAGATAGAGGAAGAGCCCGTATCACTTTGCGCACCTTTTGATCGTTGGAGATGACGTCACCTAATGAAGAAAGACCATTTGTAATTTTAGTGAAACGAGTAATCATACAATCAATGGATTCATCATCAAGCATTTTAAATGATTCATATTGAGACCTCAAGAGATCTATCTTAGCTCTCTTGACTTGTGAAGTCCCTTCATGTGTGACCAATAAGTGTTGCCAAATCTCATAGGCGGATTGGCAATGAATTACCCGTGTAAGGTCATCCTCATTCAAGGCGGTTAAAAGGGAGTTTTGGGCTTTTGAGTTAGCCTCATATTCTCTAAAATTGAAGTCGGTCCATGTACTTTCATCACTATCGGGTGCTATGTAGGGTTTGGTCAAGGATTTAGCTACCAAGCTACCTAGTGATTGCAAAAATATAGTCATCCTAACCTTCTAAATGGGAAAATTTAGGCCATCAAATTTAGGTGGGGATTTAATGTTGTCGGCCATGTTTACTAGTGTATGAATGGATGAATGAAAATGTTGATTAGCAATATTTTAAGGATCTCTCTATGGATGTTAAGCCAAACCTAGAGTCCAAGCTCTGATACCAATTGAAAATCACCTAGAGGGGGGGGGTGAATAGGTGATGATGCTAATCAAAGGGCAATTAAAAATTTAAAGCTACAACAATCACCAATCAAGAATCACAAGATGAATGCAAGCAATTAAGTATGACAATGAATATGATGAGCAATTAATAAGTGCAAGCAAAGTAGAGTAAGGAGTGTAAGAACAAGAAAAGTAAACCAATCGCAAACACAAGGATATATTATCGAGGTTCGAGCACCCAGCTCTACTCCCCGCCTTCCCCAGAAGGATTCCGACCACTTCCACTATCACAAAGATCTCAAATACAATGGAGTACCCAACTCCTACAATCTCAAGTACAAGTAATTTCCTTGGTAGTCAAAAGACCACAAACTCTCTCTTTCAAATATCTCTTTCCTTACAAAGGTCCTTAGAGAATATTGAGTAGGAATGAAGCTCTTGTTGTAAGTGAAGAAAGAAAATTAAATCAGAGAGTATTTGAAAACCCTTCAGAAAATCAGTGAGAAATTCAGCACAAAAACCAAGAAACAAGTCTCTTTTGAAAGCCTTAAACTTTTGAATTTTCTAGCAAAAATTGTTGTAACAAATCTCTCCCCAAACACCCCTATTTATAGGAGAGGGCTAGGGTTTAGGGATAAAACATAATTACTGATGTTTAGGAGGTAATTAGATCAAAATATATCCTTAAACGAATTTTTAAACACAAAAGACAAAAATAAACAGCTCACTTAAAATCTGCCCGTTACTGTTCAACGGACACATCGGTCGACTGGGCCGGTCGACCGGTAGTTCAAAAATTCGACCGTTATAGGCTAGCGGTCGACCGAGAAAACCTATGAGGAAAAATAATATCTCGGTCGACCGCCCCGGTCGACTGGCAGACATGCACACTGATACGTACATCTGCCAGAACTGCGGTCGACTGGTCCGGTCGACCGGACCAGACTGACATAGACTCGGTCGACTGTCCCGGTCGACCGGATCAGGTCAAAAATCATTTTTGGAAAAGAAAATAAAGAGGATTTTGATTTTAACAAAAATACTTTTTGAACAGGGAATAGAATTAAACATAAAGATGTATTTGTAGGCAAAAACTTGTATGCAAAATATTTTTGTATAATTTATAAGAAATTATTTTGGAATGAGCATGTGCGCAAAAACGTGTGTGATAGAGCTTCAAACCTATCCACTATTCTTTAACATACTATAAACTGAAAAACAAATTACATGAAGACTTCTTGAGCTATCTTCAAGTCTTTGAGCCATCCAATGCCTTGCTAGTGCCTTCTCTTCTATGATCCTTCCTTGATGTGCAATTTGCCTTCCTTGCTTTGTGGAACTTAGAAGTTCTTGCAATAGCTAAGCGAATGGTCTCTAAACATGGTACAAAACCTGAAACTCATCTTAACAAACTTGTTAGTACCAAATAGCTCATATTTGGTTTGTCATCATCAAAACCAAAAGACAAATGGAGAGTGTAACCTCTTGGGCCAACACAAACGGTCCTTCCCATTTAGGCTGAAATTTGCCTTTGGTCTTGTGTGTCATAATCATCGGTCGTCTGACGGCTAAAACCAAATCTCCTTTCTGGAAGACTCTTTGTTTGACCTTCTTATTGAAGGCTTTTGAGATTCGAGCTTGATACAGCTCGATGTGTTGCTGAGCTTGTAGTCGCTTCTCATCTAGGGCTTCGAACTCTTGAAGACGCAACGATCATTGTCCTCTGATGTGATCTTAGTCATTAGAGCGACTCGCAATGACAGCATCTGGATTTCCAACGGGATGACTGCTTCACACCCGTACACCAGGGAAAAAGGTGTATTGCTTGTCGGTGTCCGAACCGTGGTTCGGTAGGCCCAAAGACATTCACCAAGCTTTTCATCCCAATCTCGCTTATTCGAGGAGACGAACTTCTTGAGTAGCTTGATGATCGTTTTGTTGAATGCTTCTGCCAAGCCATTAGCGACGGGATTATAGGCAGTCGAAGCCACATTCTGAATTCGGCATTTATCGCAGAACCGATAGAATACCTGGCTTATGAATTGGGGACCATTGTCATAGATGATCCGCCTAGGGATGCCAAATCGATGGATTACATGATGTTTGATGAAATTAACCACGTTAGAAGTATTGGCTTCAACCAATGGTTTAGCTTCCGCCCACTTTGAAAAGTAGTCGGTTATTGCCAAGATAAATCGGTGACCCCTTGTCGAAGAAGGGCTGATTGGCCCTACGACGTCGATTCCCCATGCTTTGAACGGCCATGAAGCAACAGTTGGGTGGAGCAACTCCGAAGGCTGGTGTATGAAGTCCGCATGAATCTGGCATGCTTTACACCTTCGTGCGTATTGGATGGCATCGGCTATCATGGTTGGCCAATAGTATCCAAGCCTATGCAACCTGTCTTTGAGCTTTGGACCTGGCTGATGAGCTCCGCAAATGCCGTCGTGTGCTTCTTTAAGCACTTCCTGTGCCTCTGAATTAGAAAGGCAATGGAGGAGGATGCCGTCATATGAACGACGGTAAAGTGTCTTCAGAGTTGGATCGTAGCAGAAACGGAGAGACCTTCGTCTGATAGATGTCGCTTCTTTAGGATCGTCTGGCAGCAGACCATGTAAAGCATAGTCGATGAGAGAAAATCGCCAATCTCTCGGCTCAAGATCCGTGGAGACATTATAGACTTCTCGGGTTCTTAACATATGCTTAGAGCATACAAGATGTTGAGTTGCCACTGTGAGGTGATACTCGGTGTCGGCTGGCAAGGCTAGTGTTGTTGCTAATGCAGCAAGAGCGTCCGCCTTAGTATTTTGAGATCGAGACACGTGCCCGATGTAGAAGCCTTCAAATAGATTAGCCAATTCGACGACCGTGTGGTAATAAGGCACCAAATGCTCGTGGCGAACTTCATATTCGCCTTTAACCTGATTGATAATCAGTTTTGAATCGCCGTAAGCTTCAAGGTAGCATACCCCATTCCATGGGCGAGCTGAAGACCAATGAGCAGAGCATTATATTCTGCTACATTGTTGGAGCATGACTCTGTCAGGGAGAATGCTCTGGGAAGGACATGATTCTGTGGGGAGATGAACACAACCCCCACTCCGGCAATGATCTTGCCTTTAGGGCCTATTCGTATGCCCCATCGAAGAACATCTGCCACACTTCTTCCTCTGAGGTTGTATTAGACTCGAAGACTTCATCTGGGATATCTTCGTGAAGTTTTGAGTTTTCCGAAACTGGATGAGCAGCCAAGAACTCTGCAAGGGCCTGGCCTTTAACCGCCTTCTGTGGGGGTAAAGATCATATCGTATTGAGACAAAAGAAGCGCCCATTTAGCTAATCTTGAGTTCAATGATCCTAGTTTCATCATGAGAAGACGCAAAGGATTTACTCTGGAGATGACATGTATGGTTTGGCCGACCAAATAATATCGTGTCTTCTGAACAGTGAGACAAGAGCTAAACACTCTTTCTCGATAGGATTGTAGCGAGATTCTGCTCCTTTTATCCCCGCAGAAGGGATTAGCACTGAATAGTGCTTCAGTTCTAGCTTCGCCACAAAGCGCGAGCTTAGCGCTTGATGAACTGGAGAGCAGAGCACGCTGTGGTGCTTTACCCGCTATGCTGCTGCGAAGGCGATTAGCCTTGGATAGTACTTTGGCTCTAGCTTCGCGGCCATGAACCCTGCGCGTACGCTGTGGTACAATAGCTTCACTCATGAGAACGAGGCCGGCGCAAGGCGTTGCTGCTTTTGAATTGGGCGACGGTATGATTGCCGTCGTGACTTCGCGGCTGGCAGCATTGTTGGAGCAGACAGGCATCTTACCTTTTTCTTCGCGAGAGAGACGCGATTTTGGCATAGCTACGCTGAGGCTTTGCCCAGAGACTTTTGTTTAGGCCTCCACATCCGCTTTGGCAGAGGATACTTAGGTTCGCAAGGAACCTGATTAGCCACACGCGAGGCTGAAGGGTGTTGGCAAAATTCTGCTTCTGGTTTCTGTTCTGAAACCTTAGCCGTGGAGACCTTCCTATGCTTCCGTGCTCGAAGCATTAGACCACCCCCGGAGAAGACTTCTTCAAATCTTTCTTGGTCGAATTGAACGACCAGGTTCTCGAAAGTGAAGGACTTGGACTGCGGGCGTGCTTCCTTGTTGCGCTAGAGAACCGCAGTAGGTTCGCAGAGAACCTTTTCTGTCTCCGCAGAGAATTTCCTTGAAGATTTAGCCAGAGGGGCTCTGGTTACACCGACTTTTCTGAATTCAGAGTTAAACCCGAAAGTCTGTTCGTCGTATTGCGACACTTGATTCTCGCCAGTGGAGAATTTAGTCCCCAGCGGAGTCGCCATCTTGTTTTCCATTGATTTGCAAAGGGGAAAACTTACAATAAAAAGAGTTGAGGAGCTAAATTACAAGTATTCTAAAAGATTACAAGTAGATCTCCTCAGAGATTCTGGAGAAGTGTGCCGATAGGAGTCTGGTCAGCGCGCGACCACTTTGTCCCTTTGACGATGCGAGCGATGAGATTCCCTTCTCGCCTGGTTTGGGGAATCAGAGAACAGAGGGTTGGTAGAACCCTTTTGCTACTTCTCAAAACCGCCTTCAATTAGGAATTCCTTCTCGTCTGGTTCTGGAGATTCCTTGAGAAGAAGGTATTAGGGTATCAGCACCCTGATTAGAGAAGTAATTCTCTAAAAGTCTCTGAATTCTTGTGCGCACGGTGCGTCGTGAAGAAGTCTCTGCTTATGGAGTCCTCTCTCTTTTTCAGAAGTCCTCCTCTCCCCTTGTGAGCCTCTGGTGGGCTATTTATAGGGAGAGCAAGGGTATAATTGTCCCTTGAAAATATAGAAACAGATTGAATCAAATCTGTTTAAATCAGGAAAGTAGCCTTGCTGCGAGGCTAGGATCAGTTTCTGTGAAGTTAGAAATGGCAAGTCGGTTGATCCTCCTGATCCGTTTTGATTCTTTCCATATAGTTGAAAGATCTCTCCTGATCCTCTTACTCGTTTTAGGAGAGTCAAGAGATTGTGACAATCAACTGCCAAATTAGATCTCAGATTTGATCTTGATTAGATCTGATATCATCTGGAGATTTGATTGGTCAAAGGTTGACCATGACAGACCAGCAGCGACGCTGCCCGCTTTGAACTCACAGCGGAGCCGGAGGCAATATCTGGCGAAGTCAGAAGAAGGCTCTTCGGCGAAGCTACCGCATACCCTTCTGCGCAGTTGCGTATGGCTTCAGGAGAAGCTGACTCTCTCTACGGAGTTGCGCTTCAGCAGTTCAGGCGAAGCTATGAGTTAGCTTCCTGGCGGAGCTTTGAATGGCTTCAAGGCGAAGTTGGATGATCTTAGCCTCTCAGGCGAGGCTATCCCTTTGGGCTCATGTGATGCTAAGTGCTAGCATCTTAGACCTGCTGAGGTCTGTTTAGAGACAATCCGGGCTCACTGTCTGCTTGCTGGATCAGTGGAGTCCAAGTTGCTTCCTTGTCCCTCGGAGATGGGTGAAAACTGATCGTCAGCTTGTCTGTCACTTGTCTTTTGTAAATGTCAACAAGTTTAGACATTGTTCGGGCCAGTAAGAATCTTGTCTTTTTTAAGTGTCAACAGTATCAATAAACTTAATTAGTATTATTCTCAATTTTGTTTCTTTATTGCAAAATGATTTGTATTTCCAAATTTGGTTTGTATTTTCAATTGGTTTTTACTTTCAATTGGTATCAAAATTTACAAATATATATTTCAATTGATATAAAAAATGTACAATATTTCATTTTCTATTGGTATCAAAAATTTACATGGTATCTTCAAAATCTTGTTTATTTTCAATTGGTATCATAAATTGGTATCATAATATTTTGATATATACCTTTATCATAAATTGGTATATTTTTCAATTGATATTGTTTTGATATGTATTGCTTATATGCAAGGGAAGCTTAACATCTTCTCTATATATAGATTCATGTTGAGTGTATCTTATATTGAGGAGCTTGACATCTCTTCTTTATGTGGTACACGTGTGTAGTGGGAGCTTAACATCTCCACTTATTCATTGTATATTATGCTTTATGTGAGTTTGGGTTTTGTCATCACTTCTTCATGTAATGCATGTATGCAGGGAGAGCTAACTTCACGTCTCTCTTCTTCATGAATGTATATCGTATATATATTTTATTATTTGATTTGTTTTCTCCCCTTTGTTGATTAATTGACAAAAAGGGGGAGAAATATTTGATGAGTTTATATATGCATATTCATTTCATTTCCTTGTTTTATACAAAAAAGGGAGAAGAATTTTGAGAATTTACATATGTATGTTTTTTTTCTATTTTTTGCATATATGTTTTATTTTGTTATGAGCATTCATTGCATATCTTTATGTTTATTGCTATGCATGAGTCAAGGGGGAGCTTCAATAATGCTTAACTTTAATCCATGCATATATAACTCCATGAGTTTTGTCATCATCAAAAGGGGGAGATTGTTGGCCCAGAGGCCCATCACTCTAGTTTTGATGATGATTAACTCATGTAGTTATAGTTTACTAATAATCTTATGTTTAAATAATTTCAGTTGTTGACCAAGATATTAGTAGGTGTTTAGCTTCAACAAAGGACTTTTGAGGCTAACACATGTGGATTCAAGAGCTCGCGCGTTACGATCGCATCCAACACTCGATTGGAGTCAAGCTCTTTGGATCGCGTTTGGATCGAGTCGGCTTGGAGACAAGAAGACCTCGGCTTGTTTAGTTTAGATTGTTTAGATCTTGTATAAAGATAGTGTTGATATGCTCAAGTTCACATACACACATATGTTTAAAGTTTATTGGTTTGGTTTTCGGTTTAACCGATTTTGGATTTTCATGTCAAAAACATAGATAGATATCTTTATATGTATATTAGATTCTATCTATATACAATATGCTTCAAATTTGTTTCAATATCATGTTTTTGTATTTACATGAGTTTTGGAGAAAACGGTTTTCTATTTCAAAAATCCTAGTTTTGGAAATACGGATTTTGTTTAAAGGCCAAATTTCAATATCACAAAAATGGTTCAAATTGTTTATAATACGTGTTGAATTTTTGTCACACATATTTGTATTTCAAAGATCTTATAAGAACTTATTTTTGTGAAATTTATGTGATTTTATGGGATTTAATTGAAGTTAAAAAGACAAATTTTTAATCCTTATAAAAACCCAGCCAGACTGACTGGCGGTCGACCGGACTAGTGGTCGGTCGACTGGAGTGGTCGATCGATGTGCACGAAGACGTGCACATGGCCAGCCTACTCGGCCGGTCTACCGCGCGGTCGACCGACTGAAAGCTCCCCACTCTCGGGTAGGGGCCGATCCACTGGGCGGTCGACCGTTGGCTGTGGCCGGTCGACTGGGCGGTCGACCAGGAAGTCGACAGGAGGAACAAGGGTCATAAATATGACCGTTGCGCCGGTCGACCGGAGGGGCATTTCTGCCCTTTCCAGACTGCCAACGGGCAGATTTTTGAGAGGGTATAAATACCCATCTCTTGGGCTGGTTTCTTCATGATTTTTGAGAGCAAAAATTTTCCATCTTCTTAAGTGTTTTAGCAACAAGTTTCAAGAGTTTTTGGGCTTAAAGATTTTATCTTTATTTCTTTTCAAGGGCTAGAAAATTCAAAGAAAAATAGAGTATTTGGGATATTGGGTTTGATCTTCATTTCTGTTTTTATCTAGCATTTTTCCTAAGTATTTTTCTTTGTGTTTTGATTTCCAAACACCTTGATTTCTCACACTTGAGCTATCATATCTATCCTATCTATAGGATCTTGTTTTGGTGAGAAAATTGGTTTGTGATTTAGTGAGACCACCAAGAGTTATAAACCTTCTTTTATTTGTGTTTGTTGTTAACCCTCTTGTGTAGAGGTGATTGTGGAGGTTGTGTTTGAGTTTGTTGGTATCCCTCTAAGTGTAGAGATGATTGTTATTTTTCTTTGTGCCTTATCCCACTAGTGAGAGGTGATTGTGTGGCTTAGTGCCTTGCCTCTTGTGTAGAGGTTGTTGTTGTTTGAGAGAGGAGTTGTGTACTCCAAGTTTGTATTACGCAAATCCTCAGTGGAGGTTCCCTGTGTGGGAAGTCCTGTGTGAACGATTAGTGAAAATCCTTCTGTGTGAAGGCGGAGACGTAGAGCTGGGTGCTCGAACCTCGAAACATATCTTTGTGTTTGCGTTTGATCCACTATCTCTTAACTCTCTCTCTTATATCTTGCATTGCATCTTATTGCTCATATCATTTATATGCTTGGTATTGTTTGTGTGCCATACTTGTGTTGAACCAAGAGAGCTTCATATAGCACCTCAACTCTTATTTAGAGAAATTTAAAGGAGATAGTCTAGAGCCCATCACTGGGAATTTGGCTACACTCTTTGGTTACACTAAGCGTATTGCAATTTATTTTTAATTCCACATCATTTGTTATTAGTTTAGTCATACACCTATTCACCCCCCTCTAGGTGTACTTTCAATTGTCTCTCCATCTTGACTTGATCCAAACTTGATTTTTTCGAGCTAGACTCCTTCTTAAGTTCTTGAAGTGATCTTTATGCTTGAGCTTTTGAATTAACATTTGTTAGCTTGAATAAGTTAAACACCAACTAAGATCTTGATTAATATCTGAGACTTAAATAACACAAGATCATTAGTACTATGACAACATGAGTTAATAATCATCAAAACTAGAGTGATGGGCCTTGGTCAATAGATTCACTAAATTCCATGTTTGATTCTTGTCCAAAGACTCCATCTCTTATCTCATGGCTATAACCCACTTGTCACTGTTATCCACCTAGATTGCCTTCTTATAACTGCTAGGAACTCCAGCTTTCATTACTAATGCAAAGAGACCTGATCCTCATCCCATTCATATCGGATTGGTGGTACTGAAACTCTATGCGCTTCAACGGTTTAGGTTGCACCTGTTGCTCTTGAGTAGCTTTCTGCTTATTTATCTTTGAATCTGAAGAGTTTTCATCTGACCAGACAGGCTTGTTGGAGTCAGCAGAAAATTCATACTCTTACTCTGAAATTTTTTTGAACTATCTGAAACTCCACATTGAGCCTTATCCTCCTCTTACAACATTGATTCTTCATCAAAAACCACATTTCTGCTAATAAAGGCACTATTCTTCTTTGAAACCCCAAGCTTATATGCCTTGGTTCCCTTGGTGCAATTGATGAAGTAACACCTCTTTGACTTGGACTCCAGCTTGTTTCTCTTTTGGCTATCCACCAAATTGTATGCCGAGTAGCCGACTATCCATAAGTTTGAATAGTCTACTGACTCTCATTATCATACCTTTTCTGAGATTTGAAGATTAATGACTATATATGATGACCTATTCACTAAATAACTCGCGTGACTTACTGCCTCTGCCTAAAAATCTTCTAACATGTCAGCATGTTGCCTCATACTGTGGGCACTCTCTGTAAGCGTTTGATTCATGCGCTCTGCTACTTTATTTTATTTTGGCTGTGCTGGAATAGTTAGCTCGTGTTCAATACCTTCACTAGCTAGGTGCTCCATGAATTTCGAGGATATATACTTACTTCCATTATCTGACCTCAAGAACTTCATCTTTCACCCATTCTGGTTCTCCACTTTGGCTTTCTACTCCTTAAAACTTTAGAAATACCTCTGATTTCTGCTTCAAGAAGTATATTTATACTTTACGAGAGAAATCATCTATAAAAGAAACATAATAACACGCTCGCCAACAGATGCAACTGGTGAAGGTCCCCCTATATCCGCGTGCACGAGATCCAACAAGCCTTAGTTTTGTGCATTGAGATAGTAAAAGCTACTTTTAACTGTCTATCCATAATACAAAACTTACATAAGTTGAGTTTGCAGTGTTTAATACCTAGTAAAACTTCTTGGTGTGTAGGGCTCGAAAACGTCGCTCGCTCATTTGTTCAAGACGCATGTGCTAAAGTCTTGTAGTGTCCTCCTTTGTTGCTACAAAAGCATCATTAATGACCATACTTCTGATCAACTTGTACAAGTTCATCGTACGCTATGCTTTGATGACTGTCATGGAACCTTTAGTGACCTTTAGAGCTCCATTCGTACCTGTGAACTAGTATCCCTGAGCTTCCAAACCTCCCAATGAGAGAATATTTTTCTTAAGGTCTGGAATGTGTCGCACGTCCTTAAGTGTTCGCACCCGTCCATCAAACATCTTCATGTGGATATTTCCTATTCCAACTGTCTTGCATGCATCATCATTACACATCAGGACTGTGCCTGTAACACCCCGTTCCCAAGATACGTACTCAAATCGTGTCCCGATTTTTTGCTCGTATTATTATATTTTTCTGTATTTTTGTTTTGCATTTTGGTCCGTATTCTGTGAACCGGAGCCCAGCCTGATCCTGGACTCTGAGCCCGACTCCTTTATCTATTAATTTATTTTTATTTTTTCCTTCTTTTCTTCTTTTCTTTTTCTCTTTTCCTTTTCCTTTTCTTTCCCCATATGCTTTTCCTTTCTCTCTCTTTTCATCTCCCTTCTACACTTTTCTCCACCCTTCTCTTATCTTCCCATTTCTTCTTCTCCTTCTCCCCTCCCAATCTCCTCTTTCTCCTCCAAGCAGCCCCCCTTTCTCTCTCATCTTTTTCCTCTCTCCCACTCCCTTTCTCTTTTTACACTCTCTCTATTTCTCTCCTCCCCATCTTCTCTCTCTTTCCTTCCCAAAATCGCCAACCCCTCCATCTCCGACGGCCATCACTCCTCTGATGCCTCCTCCTCCGGCCACCCAAACCCCGGCCAACCCACCACCATCTTTCTCTCCCTCATTTCCTCATCCGCCATCTTCACCACCCTCCAGCATCTCTTCACCATCACCACCACTTCGCTCACCCTCTCCTCCTCCATCATCTCCTCCTCCACCACTCCTTCACTCTCACCACTACCCACCATTAACTCCATCACCTTCATCTCCACCATCCACCACCAATTCCTACCACATCCATTTCCATCACCCACCACCACCACTCTCCACCATCTCCATCACTTAGCCGATCTCCCCTCTGTTGGAACATATTTCGATGAAGACTTTGTGGAGCATTTCATTTGGAGCTCTAACACATGACGTATCAAGAGTTCTACATGATCAAGATGTCCCAAGGAGAATTGATATGATGTATTTTGTAAAGATGAAATAGCATGTAAAAAGCCTTGACACATACACTCATATCACAGTCCATTAGTCGACTTATAGTCCCTTTATAGTCGACTAATCAACTTGGTAGTCGACTAACCCAACCCCCTAGTCGACTAAGTCTTGTGTCAAAACAGACCCAACTCTCTGTTTCTGCATTAGTCGACTTAACAGTCAAATGTAGTCGACTAATAGCAAAGTGTAGTCGACTAACCCTTGTCCCCTAGTCGACTAATCCTTGGTCCAGTCGACTTATAAGTAGTTGCAGTCGACTTGAATCAGTTATACAGAAAACTGTCACTCCAACGTCTCTTGACCTAGTCGACTAATACCCAAACCTAGTCGACTAATAGAAGGAAAATTGCCTAGTCTAGTCGACTAACTCTATAAGCAAGTCGACTATAGGCAGTTTCTGACTGTTGGACAGTTTTCGTTATCTGGTCTTTTGTGCAACGAATTCCAACGTTTCTATCATTTGAATTGCTCCTATAACTACCCTAACTTACCCTAGTCTTTAGCTATATAAAGGGTAGTTAGTCCAAAGGCCAAATACCAAGAAAAATCTTCAGTTTTCCAAAGCCAAAATTCTGTCAAAATCTGAAAACTGATTCCAACTTCTGTTCTTCACCAAAAGTCATTTCCATTGTGAAGTTCTCTAAAGTTTCTCCTATACTAGACCTTGTCCACGTTCATACACAATACCAAGGCTTATAGGAAAAGTTGTAATACTCAAAGCAAGCATTGTACACGGGTGGCTTCTTGGTGTAGAGGCAGTTGTACAAGGTGAAGTGTATTCTCTTGGTGGAAGAGAAGGTGTTCTCTTGGATGTAGAGAAGGTGTACACATTTGGCAAAGGGGATTTGTCAAGTGGTGTACATGGTTGTGATTTTGGGTGTACAAAATCAAGGATAAAGAAAAATCTCAAGCGGGTGGCTTGGGGACTGGATGTAGGTCACAAGGACCGAACCAGGATAAATCTCTCTTGTTTGCGTTTGTCAATTTTCTGAGATTTGTTTTCCTTTTTGCAAGTTTATTTATTTACTTAACGTTAATCCTTCTTGTTTTAGTTTTGTGTTGACTTGGGTATTTTGAGATCCATAATTGCCAACAGAGATAGTTCCGCATTTGTCATCATCTCGGGGACCAACAATTGGTATCAGAGCGGGTACAAGTCAACAACAAAGATGGCAACGGAGTTTTCATCATCCCAATTCAAAGAAGGACATTCTACACAACGTCCACCGCTATTTGACGGATCCAACTACAACTATTGGAAGTGTAGAATGAAGATCTACTTGCAATCGCTCAACTATGACCTTTGGAACATCGTAGAAGCATCGTACACCAAGCCAACAACCAACTACAACGCTTGGAGTG
Organism: Agave tequilana; assembly: GCA_038442645.1. Classification (NCBI taxonomy): domain Eukaryota; kingdom Viridiplantae; phylum Streptophyta; class Magnoliopsida; order Asparagales; family Asparagaceae; genus Agave; species Agave tequilana. Next base: position 22,700 of record JAVJIF010029457.1, on the reverse strand, counting down.
AAGATCAAAAGAAGAACGCGAACCTTGACGCCAAAGCGATGAATGCCTTGTTCTGTGCCTTAACCAAAGAAGAGTTCAACTGTGTGTCAACAGCCACTTCTGCACATCAAATATGGCATACTCTTCAGGTAACACACGAAGGCACAAGTAAAGTTAAGGAATCTAAAATATCTGTTCTTGTCCACAGGTTTGAATTATTCAAAATGGAGGAGAATGAAACCATATCCGAAATGGTTACAAGATTCACCGACATCACCAATTCCTTAGCATCTCTTGGAAAGGACTACACCCAAGTTGAAAGAGTTCGTAAGATCCTTCGTGCACTCACACCAGAATGGGAGAAGAAGACAACCGCAATTGAAGAAGCCAATGATCTCTCAACTTTGTCGTTAGAAAACCTAATCGGTAATCTAATGGCATATGAAGTGCAATTGGAAGAAAGAAAGAAGGAGGAACGACAACACCGCTCAAAGAAGAAAGAACTCGCCTTCCATGCATCCTCCGACACGGACGATTCCAATGACGATGAAGAGGAGATGGCAATGCTTTCAAATAAATTCAGGCGATTCTTAAAGCAAGGTAAATTCAAATGCTTTAATTGTGATAAACCAGGTCATATGAAGATGGATTGTCCTTTGCTCAAAAAGAAAGATAAATACAAGAGCAAAAAGTTCAGAAAGAAGAAAAACTACGAAGCATCATCAGAATACAGTGATTCATCTTCCTCGGATGAAGAAGGAACCACTGAACGTGTCAACCTATGTTACATGGCACTGGAAGATGATGAGGTATCGTTTACTGAACTTTCTGATGCATTTCATGAATTATTTAATGATCTGAAAAATGAAAAACTGAAAAATAAAGTTTTATCAAAAGAAAATGAAAAACTTTTAAAGGAAAATTCATGTTATGCTTTACAAGTATCTTCTATAAATTCTCAACAAGATGAGTTTGAAAAAGTCATATCATCTTTGAAAAATGAAAATGAGAAGTTTATAAAAGAGAACATTTTTCTGAAAAAGAAAACTGAATCTTTGAATAAAAGGATTTCTATTTTAGATAAAGATATTTCAGTTTTCAAAAAGAAATATGAAGATCTTTTGCAAAATGTGACTAAGTTCAATAAAGGAAAAGAAAAATTGAATGATTTATTATCTTTTCAGAAGTTATCACATGATAATCATTATGGTATTGGATATAATGAAAAGTCTTCATATGTTAGTAATCCATATGTGAAAAGAAAGTCTAATCATGTTTCAAAAAGAATTAAGACAAAGTTTATATGAATTCATAAGAATTTAAGTTTTCATGATAAAAATACATATATTGCTTCATACATTCATGATATATGTGATTCTTGCAACTACGTGTATATTAACAGGTGGAAACCAAATTCTAAATAGATTTGGACTCCTAAAGGTTAATAGTTCTTTTATGTTTGGTACAATCTAACGTTTATCTTCCAGGTACCATATAAAAGTTAATAAGAACATATATATATATATATATATATATATATATATATATATATATATATATATATATATATATATATATATATATATTATATATATATATATATATATATATATATATATATATATATATATATATATATATATATATATATATATATATATATATATATATATATATGTACTAATATATTGTTGCAGGGGGAGAACAAAGTATTTCTATATTTGTTATAACCCAATTTCTGCAGGGGGAGGAAAATATAACATATTTTCTGCAGGGGGAGCACTTGTGCACACAAAGCGTCATCATCAAAAAGGGGAGAATGTTGGAACATATTTCGATGAAGACTTTGTGGAGCATTTCATTTGGAGCTCTAACACATGACATATCAAGAGTTCTACATGATCAAGATGTTCCAAGGAGAGTTGATATGATGTATTTTGTAAAGATGAAATAGCATGTAAAAAGCCTTGACACATACACTCATATCACAGTCCATTAGTCGACTTATAGTCCCTTTATAGTCGACTAATCAACTTGGTAGTCGACTAACCCAACCCCCTAGTCGACTAAGTCTTGTGTCAAAACAGACCCAACTCTCTGTTTCTGCATTAGTCGACTTAACAGTCAAATGTAGTCGACTAATAGCAAAGTGTAGTCGACTAACCCTTGTCCCCTAGTCGACTAATCCCTGGTCCAGTCGACTTATAAGTAGTTGCAGTCAACTTGAATCAGTTATACAGAAAACTGTCACTCCAACGTCTCTTGACCTAGTTGACTAATGTAACGCCCCGATCCCACGGGTACGGGGACGTCACTGCGACGTATATACGCAGGTCAGAAATACCCACACGTATATACGTTAAGCATTAGTACAAGCAAGAATCAGAGTATGCCAAACGTAGTATTCATTTATATGCCAACATGAGAAGTACAAGTTACAAAGTTATCACAGGGTGTGATATACTATTACATAATACATGTATCTTATATCACAGCCAAGTCCAAAAGTACTATTTACAATATGAACACAAGATGCTCACGAGCTGGAGGAAGATCCCGCGAGCTAGAAAAAAGACTGATACCAAAGAAACTGAAACTAGTCGGCCTGTTCTACAAGGAAAGCTTGATCTTCTGTGGACGGCTCCACTTCAATCCAAGCTCCGGAACCTGAACATACAAATTCAAGGGAGTCAGGACCTCCCAAACAAATGATCAGGTTACAGCCGAGTGGCATAAGAAATAAGAGTATGAGAGTTGGTACAGTATTATCAATAATCAGCCAGCAGGTAAAAGAAACATAACGAGTTAAAGTTGGAAAGACATTGTACTAGCTTAGGTTACGTCCTCATGAGACTAGTACCTCGAGGGAATAATCCAAACAAGGAAACCCTCATCTATATACCTTTACCTCATGTCACCGTAACTCAAGCGCATACAACGGATCAATAGTTGGCGTCTTTTATTATTATTACTTGTCTTACACTGATATCTAGCTATGTGGACTAGCGTCCCAGCACACATAGATCCATATCAGAGTAAAGCAAGGTTGTTATTAGAAACTAGCGGGGGTATCAACGAACTATGTTTACAGTGGGTCCCGTACATACCCGGACCACGGCCCAGGATTGTTCCGTTGCTTGGTAACGGAACCAGCCGCAAGGCTAACAGGAGGGTCTTATGTATGCCCTTTATCATGATGGTATCAGGAGGAGGGAGCCAGCACTCCCCTCGGTCGCCTGGAGGCCCACAGGTCAGACCGGATATTTAGTTGCACAACATACCTAATACCACTGTAAACACGAACATATATTGATAGCCGCATGTTTCCCCCCGACCCGATGTAAGTTGTCTCATTTTATGAGTTCTTTAGATAATTATCAGATTTCGGGAATGAACAGGAGCAAGTCAAGAGTATTAGGAGTATAATTCGTACTATCATGTAAATCAAGTTGGTAAAGCATGATGTCCGGTTATCATTCCCATTATCGTGATAATTATAAGAGTCAAGTGTATCATGCCTGGTGTCAAGAGATAGCATGACAAGAGGTGATATTCGTCTGGGAGTAGCAGACGCGAAAATAGCAGACGCGGGGTTCGCATCGCAAAGGTGCCGCAAACGCGAGGTCTGCGTTCAAGTCAGGACGCGAGGTGAACGCGGACGCGGACATGGGTTCTGCGTCGCGTTAATGCAAGAAGAACATCGACATGGGCATAGCAGACGCGAAAGTAGCAGACGCGGGGCTCTCAGACGCGGGGATCGCGTCACGAAGGTATCAAAACGCGAGGCTCGTGACCTACGTTTAAATCAGGGCATGAGGAGAACGCGGACGTGAGTATAACTCCGCGTCATGTCAATATAAATAGAACACAGACGCGAGCTTTAGCTTTGCGTCGCATCGATACAATAACGCGAAGGCCGCGTTAAGGAAATGCCTAGACGCAGGAGGTAACTCCGCGTCTAATAGTACAGCCACACCGCACGACATAAAATACAATAATAAAATTGAGTTTACAAGTCCATGTCTTGACGAGTAAAGTTACTCGCCTAAAACCGATACTTGAAGCTTTAGGCGTCCGAAATGATCGTTGTCGCCGAATATCACTAAAACGATCACCGGAATAATCGCGAACGATTACCGAAATGATCTACGGTGATATTACCGACGAAGAAAGCTCGGACCCAATCCAAAAGGAGGGTACCGGCCTTAAGGTCTTGCCGATGATGAAGAGGAGCGCGGCCCCCAATCCAAAGGAGGTGGCCGGCCTTCAAGAAAATGATGGAGTGGTGGTTGTTGTTTGGAGAAGGTAAAGGCTTTGGTGGTGGTTTGTGGTTTGTAGTTGGTTTAATGGAGTTGAAGGAGGAAGAAGATGGAGGTAGGAGGTTGTAGTGGTTGTGGTTGTGGTGGAGATGAAGGAGGAATTGGTGAGGGTGAAGGCTTTCTTGGTGGAGAATGAAGATAATGAAAAGAAAAGAAGGAAGAAAACCTTTTATAGTTGAATGAAGTATGAAGGAGATGTAAAAAGAATTTAGGGAGGGGGTTTTGTGTAAATAAAAGGGGTGAGGTGTTTCTCTTGGCCACTCATGGCCGGCCGTGGAAGAGAGAGAGAGCTTGAGAGGTTGGATATTTTGTTTGTGGTGGAGATATTTTGAAGAGATATTTGTGGTGGAAAGTTGGAGAAGATTGGAGAAGTTTGTAACTTGTGGTGGAAGGAAAAGGAAAGAAAGAAAAAGGAAAAAGGAAAAGAAAATAAAGAGGGAAGATATTTTCTTAGACTCCAAAGTGAAAATTCTGAAAAAGGCGGATTCCCGGGATTCGGTCGCGGTTGCGGAAAACTTTCGGAAAAATACCGAAATCGTCCCGAAATCAAATATCTCAGAACGACCCGCAAAAATTCACAAAAATCAAGAATATTATTTGAAGACTCATGGTGAAATTCGTTTTAAGAAATTATTTATCGTTTTGAAATTAAAAATCTTGGAATCGGCCGTCAATGTCGGTCGATGCCAATTTTGACAGAAATCTAATAAATTTTGAAAATTCCCAAAAAATGAATTAAGATAGAGAATACTATTCTAAGAAGATATGTGAAAGCGGTTTTGTAAAATTTGACCTCAGTTGCAAATTAAAAATCCAGGAATAACCCAGCGGTGCTGATTAATCCTGATTTTAGGATATTTCTAAAATAATTCAGGAAAATTCTGAAAAATCATGAAAAATATAAAATCTTGGGAAACAGTGTTTAAAACTAAATTTGACCCAATCTGATTACCAGAAACATGAAATCATGTAGTACTTCCAAAATACGAGAAAATAATAAATAAACATAACACAGTATAAAAAATCAGGATACGTATCTGAGCACGTATTCTAACACAGTATAAAAAAATCAGGATACGTATCTGAGCACGTATTCTGAGGACGGGGTATTACAATCCATCCACCTTGCAAAAATTTCGTCCTCGAAATTTCAGGAAGGGGAAGATGACGGTAGATAAGAATAGGAAGAAAGAGTTTTACCAACTAAGTTGTAAATAGTTGAGGGTTACGCTCACAGATAACGTCCTCTCGTTCCCACGTGGCCTCTCCTGGCACATGCCTATTCCAAGAAACCAATACTAATGGTATTGCCTTATTCTTCAGAGTCTTGATACTTTTATCCAAAATGGCCATCGGTTGCTCTTTATAAGACAGATCTGGTTGTAGTTCCAGTTCGGAGTGATTTAGGATATGACTCTCATCCTTGACATACTTCCGTAACTGTGATATGTGAAAGACATTATGAATTCCTTCTAATGACGGCGGTAATGCCAATCGGTAAGCTACATCTCCCACGCGATCCAAAATCTCAAATGGGCCGATGTATCTCGGACTAAGTTTCCCACGATTACCGAATCGAATTACCCCTTTTGTTGGTGATATCCTTAAAAATACATGGTCACCTGCCCTGAATTCCAATGGTCTTCTCTTTGTGTCAGCCCAACTTTTTTGTCGGCTCTGTGCTGCCCGGAGGTGATCTCTAATAATTCTGACCTTGTCTGTTGTCTGAATTAGTATATCTGGCCCCAAAAGTCTCCTCTCACCGACTTCGTCCCAACATAACGGCGATCTACATTTTCTTCCATACAAGGCTTCAAACGGAGCCATCTTGATACTAGCCTGATAACTGTTATTATAAGAAAATTCAGCTAGATGAAGATAGTTCCCATGATCCTTTGAATTCAACCATGCAGGCACGCAGCATGTCTTCAAGAATTTGGATAGTTCGTTCAGATTGCCCGTCTGTCTGAGGGTGATATGAAGTACTAAATTTTAGATGAGTTCCTAGACTTTCTTGGAGACTTTCCCAGAAATGCGATCGGAATCTTGTGTCTCTATCTGATACAATGCTAACCGGAACTCCATGTAGACGAACTATTTCCTTCATATATTTGTCTGCCAGAACTTCTGTTGTTTGACCTACCCTGAATGGTATGAAGTGAGCTGATTTTGTGAGGCGATCAATGATTACCCATACTGCATTATTACCCTTAGGACTGCGAGGTAGTGCCGTGACAAAATCCATGGTAATGTGTTCCCACTTCCATTCGGGTATCGGTAAGGGTTGTAGAAGTCCAGCTGGTCTTTGATGTTCTATCTTTATCTGCTGATAAACTAAGCACTTGGCCACATACTGGGCTATCTCTCTCTTCATAGCATTCCACCAAAACTGCTGCTTTATGTCTTGATACATTTTAGTTCCCCGGGTGTATGGAATAAGCCGAACTATGTGCTTCTGCCAAAATTTTCTGTCGCACTTCTCCTTGGGGACACAAATTCTGTTACCAAAATATAATGCGTTATCTGAATGAATATGGAGGTCAGTTCTCAATCCAGCTTCTATTTGAGCTCTGAATTTCTGCAATCTGGGGTCTTCTTTTTGAGCTTCTTTAATCTCATTCATCAGGGTTGACTGAATCTGAAAGGTCATTAACTGTCCTGCCTTATCAGTTCCTTGTACTAGCATTAAGTCCAATTTTATGATGTCCTGAATTAACTCTCTCTGTTGAGTGAGTTGTACTAGCACTTTATTCTCTGGCTTCCTGCTCAATGCATCTGGCACTGTATTGACCTTGCCCGGATGATATTGTAAGTCGATATCATAGTCCGCCATTAATTCAAGCCACCGTCTCTGTCTCATGTTCAATTCCTTCTGTGTGAAAATATACTTAAGACTCTTGTGGTCAGTGTAGATTAACACCTTGTCTCCCAGAAGATAATGTCTCCAAATCTTCAATGCGAATATTACTGCAGCCAGCTCTAAGTCATGAGTTGGGTAATTTCTCTCATGTGGTTTCAGTTGCCTGGATGCATAAGCTATGACATGATCATGCTGCATTAATACACACCCTAGGCCTTTTCCGGATGCATCACTGTGTATAACCATCCCTCCTCTTCCTGAGGGAGTTCTCAAGATTGGAGCTGTAATGAGCCTTTTCTTTAATTGCTCAAATGCTGCAGTACATTCCTCTGTCCATATATACTTTTCTCCTTTTCGGGTGAGCTTTGTTAACGGGGCTGCAATCTTAGAGAAATCTTGGACAAAGCGCCTGTAATATCCGGCTAATCCAATAAAACTCTTAATTTCTGTTACTGTCTTTGGAATTGGCCAGTCCTTTACTGCCTGGATTTTACTGGGGTCTACTGAAATTCCTTCTTCTGAAATCATGTGTCCAAGGAAAGCTATACAGTCCAACCAGAAGTCACACTTGCTCCGCTTAGCATGAAGTTGTTCCTGCTTGAGAGTCTGTAATACTATCCTCAAGTGTTCTGCATGCTCTCTGTCATTCTTGGAATATATCAAGATGTCATCTATAAATACAACCACAAACTGATCCAAATATGATGAGAATACTCTGTTCATCAAATCCATGAAAACTGCAGGGGCATTGGTGACTCCGAAGGGCATGACTAGAAATTCATAATGGCCATAACGAGTCCTGAAAGCTGTCTTTGGAATATCTTCTTTCTTCACCTTTAGCTGATGATAATCCGATTGTAAATCTAATTTAGAAAATACTCGAGCTCCATGAAGCTGATCAAACAGATCATCGATTCTTGGTAAGGGATACTCGTTCTTGATGGTAACTTTGTTCAATTCTCTATAGTCTATGCATAACCGTTTACCACCATCCTTTTTGTTTGCCAAGAGTACTGGTGCTCCCCATGGTGAAGTACTTGGCCTAATTAACCCTTATCAGAGTATTCTTGCAGCTGTTTCTTTAGAATCTCTAACTCAGTGGGTGCCATTCTGTATGGAGCTTTGGATATTGGAACTGTGCCTGGAATAGTGTCAATGGAGAACTCAATCATCCTGTCAGGTGGGAGTCCGAAAATTTCAGCAAACACTTCTGGGAATTCATCCCAAGCCGGTACTTTCTTCTTTTGAATCTCAGCAGTAGCCATCCGAGTTTTTCTCTTAACAGTCTTAGGTTCCCCGTTAAATTGAAATTCCGGCTGACGTGGAATTCTGAACTCAATTTTCTTCTCCCAACAGTCAATAACTGCATAGTATTTGCTGAGCCAGGTCATGCCTAAGATCACGTCGTACCCTTTGGTATCTAGTACGAGCATATCTATGGTCAATGTCCTGTTACAGAGTTCTACAGGGCAATCAGTACAAACTTTGTGGAGATAACTACTCCATTCCCTGTACTGATCTCCCATTGGTGGTCTAAAGACTTGACAGGTATAGAATGCAAGGCAACAAAACGATTTGATATGTAACAATGAGAAGCACCTGAATCAAAGAGGGCTAGAACAGGTTTCGAGTGTACCCTGATCTTACCTGTTACCACCTCTTCAGATGCCTCGGCCTCTTCTTCTATCAAGTTGTAAGCTTGTCCCCTTCCTTGTCCTGCTGCAGTCCTAACTCCTCTTTGGACTGGGCGGATAACTTGCTGTGGGGGAGGGGGAAGGGCTCTCCTAACCATTGGTCCCTGGTTCCTCTGTCCATTTGGCCCTGGAAGTGCTGGCAAGGCTTGGTTGGCTATTCCCATTCTTTTATGGGGACAGACTTCTATTGTATGGTCACGGGAACCACATATCAGGCACAACCCATTTGCCCTACGGCAATTTTGTCGAGAGTGACCTGGTTTCTGGCAATAGCTACAAATAGAAAATGGTTGAGCCATCTGGAAGGGGGCTGGTTGAAATGGTCGTCTCATTGTTGGGACTTTTGCTGCTCTGAATGGACCTCCTCTCCCTGTTTGTTGAAATGGCCTCTTCATGGCCTGGTTCCTTATCATGTTAAATTTCTTCTTCTCCAGTCCTCTCTCCACCTCCCGGGCTATGGTGAGGACTTGGGCATAAGTTTTCAGCTGTTGGGGCATTAAGAAGACTTGAATGTCCATGTGTAAGCCTTGTTGGAATCTATTTGCCCGCTTCTCTTCATCAGTCACCATATATGGAGCAAAGCGGCTAAGTCTCAAGAACTCGGCGGCATACTCATCCACAGACCGGTTCCATTGCTGAAGTCGGATGAACTGTTCTTCCATTTCCTTCTGAGCTGTGGCAGGGAAGAATCTATTATAGAAACTTTTAGAAAATTGGTCTCAGGTGACAGGTTTCTCCAGTCTTGCTTCTTCAGCTAGCCACCAGGTTCTGGCTACATCTTTTAGTTGAATCTTGGCGACCTCTACTTGATTGTCTTTTGGGACTCGGGCTGCGTTCAACAGATCTGTGGTGTCGATCAGCCATTGTTCGGCATCTAGTGGTTTCTCTCCTCCTGTGAATATCGCTGGTTGCAACCGTCTAAAGTCTGATATGTCCCCGGCCTTTGTTCCTTAGGAGCTGCTAACCCTTGCCGAAAGAGTTCTGTCTGTTGTTGCTGATTCTCCATCATAGTCTGGATAACTCTTAGGATATCAGCATTCTCTCCCGTGGGTCCATTTGATGCTTGTCCGGAGTGTTACGACCCGTCCTTCTATCCATACTTATGTTGGTAAAAAGATGACTGGAAACTGGAAAAATGGAAGGATTTTAGGACATAAGGGAAGGAATCAAGAAGGACTAGATAACTTTGTACATTGTAGTTGGCAATAGCAAATTTCATTAATTTGCTGCTTGATTGTACTGTAGGTGTGAGAGCCTAGGCTCTGATACCAACCTGTAACGCCCCGATCCCACGGGTACGGGGACGTCACTGCGACGTATATACGCAGGTCAGAAATACCCACACGTATATACGTTAAGCATTAGTACAAGCAAGAATCAGAGTATGCCAAACGTAGTATTCATTTATATGCCAACATGAGAAGTACAAGTTACAAAGTTATCACAGGGTGTGATATACTATTACATAATACATGTATCTTATATCACAGCCAAGTCCAAAAGTACTATTTACAATATGAACACAAGATGCTCACGAGCTGGAGGAAGATCCCGCGAGCTAGAAAAAAAGACTGATACCAAAGAAACTGAAACTAGTCGGCCTGTTCTACAAGGAAAGCTTGATCTTCTGTGGACGGCTCCACTTCAATCCAAGCTCCGGAACCTGAACATACAAATTCAAGGGAGTCAGGAACTCCCAAACAAATGATCAGGTTACAGCCGAGTGGCATAAGAAATAAGAGTATGAGAGTTGGTACAGTATTATCAATAATCAGCCAGCAGGTAAAAGAAACATAACTAGTTAAAGTTGGAAAGACATTGTACTAGCTTAGGTTACGTCCTCATGAGACTAGTACCTCGAGGAATAATCCAAACAAGGAAACCCTCATCTATATACCTTTACCTCATGTCACCGTAACTCAAGCGCATACAACGGATCAATAGTTGGCGTCTTTTATTATTATTACTTGTCTTACACTGATATCTAGCTATGTGGACTAGCGTCCCAGCACACATAGATCCATATCAGAGTAAAGCAAGGTTGTTATTAGAAACTAGCGGGGGTATCAACGAACTATGTTTACAGTGGGTCCCGTACATACCCGGGACCACGGCCTAGGATTGTTCCGTTGCTTGGTAATGGAACCAGCCGCAAGGCTAACAGGAGGGTCTTATGTATGCCCTTTATCATGATGGTATCAGGAGGAGGGAGCCAGCACTCCCCTCGGTCTCCTGGAGGCCCACAGGTCAGACCGGATATTTAGTTGCACAACATACCTAATACCACTGTAAACACGAACATATATTGATAGCCGCATGTTTCCCCCGACCCGATGTAAGTTGTCTCATTTTATGAGTTCTTTAGATAATTATCAGATTTCGGGAATGAACAGGAGCAAGTCAAGAGTATTAGGAGTACAATTCGTACTATCATGTAAATCAAGTTGGTAAAGCATGATGTCCGGTTATCATTCCCATTATCGTGATAATTATAAGAGTCAAGTGTATCATGCCTGGTGTCAAGAGATAGCATGACAAGAGGTGATATTCGTCTGGGAGTAGCAGACGCGAAAATAGCAGACGCGGGGTTCGCATCGCAAAGGTGCCGCAAACGCGAGGTCTGCGTTCAAGTCAGGACGCGAGGTGAACGCGGACGCGGACATGAGTTCTGCGTCGCGTTAATGCAAGAAGAACATCGACATGGGCATAGCAGACGCGAAAGTAGCAGACGCGGGGCTCTCAGACGCGGGGATCGCGTCACGAAGGTATCAAAACGCGAGGCTCGTGACCTGCGTTTAAATCAGGGCATGAGGAGAACGCGGACGTGAGTATAACTCCGCGTCATGTCAATATAAATAGAACAAAGACGCGAGCTTTAGCTTTGCGTCGCATCGATACAATAACGCGAAGGCCGCGTTAAGGAAATGCCTAGACGCAGGAGGTAACTCCGCGTCTAACAGTACAGCCACACCGCACGACATAAAATACAATAATAAAATTGAGTTTACAAGTCCATGTCTTGGCGAGTAAAGTTTACTCGCCTAAAACCGATACTTGAAGCTTTAGGCGTCCGAAATGATCGTTGTCGCCGAATATCACTAAAACGATCACCGGAATAATCGCGAACGATTACCGAAATGATCTACGGTGATATTACCGACGAAGAAAGCTCGGACCCAATCCAAAAGGAGGGTACCGGCCTTAAGGTCTTGCCGATGATGAAGAGGAGCGCGGCCCCAATCCAAAGGAGGTGGCCGGCCTTCAAGAAAATGATGGAGTGGTGGTTGTTGTTTGGAGAAGGTAAGGCTTTGGTGGTGGTTTGTGGTTTGTAGTTGGTTTAATGGAGTTGAAGGAGGAAGAAGATGGAGGTAGGAGGTTGTAGTGGTTGTGGTTGTGGTGGAGATGAAGGAGGAATTGGTGAGGGTGAAGGCTTTCTTGGTGGAGAATGAAGATAATGAAAAGAAAAGAAGGAAGAAAACCTTTTATAGTTGAATGAAGTATGAAGGAGATGTAAAAAGAATTTAGGGAGGGGTTTTGTGTAAATAAAAGGGGTGAGGTGTTTCTCTTGGCCACTCATGACCGGCCGTGGAAGAGAGAGAGAGCTTGAGAGGTTGGATATTTTGTTTGTGGTGGAGATATTTTGAAGAGATATTTGTGGTGGAAAGTTGGAGAAGATTGGAGAAGTTTGTAACTTGTGGTGGAAGGAAAAGGAAAGAAAGAAAAAGGAAAAAGGAAAAGAAAATAAAGAGGGAAGATATTTTCTTAGACTCCAAAGTGAAAATTCTAAAAAAGGCGGATTCCCGGGATTCGGTCGCAGTTGCGGAAAACTTTCGGAAAAATACCGAAATCGTCCCAAAATCAAATATCTCGGAACGACCCGCAAAAATTCACAAAAATCAAGAATATTATTTGAAGACTCATGGTGAAATTCGTTTTAAGAAATTATTTATCGTTTTAAAATTAAAAATCTTGGAATCGGCCGTCAATGTCGGTCGATGCCAATTTTGACAGAAATCTAATAAATTTTGAAAATTCCCAAAAAATGAATTAAGATAGAGAATACTATTCTAAGAAGATATGTGAAAGCGGTTTTGTAAAATTTAACCTCAGTTGCAAATTAAAAATCTAGGAATAACCCAGCGGTGCTGATTAATCCTGATTTTAGGATATTTCTAAAATAATTCAGGAAAATTCTGAAAAATGATGAAAAATATAAAATCTTGGGAAACAGTGTTTAAAACTAAATTTGACCCAATCTGATTACCAGAAACATGAAATCATGTAGTACTTCCAAAATACGAGAAAATAATAAATAAACATAACACAGTATAAAAAAATCAGGATACGTATCTGAGCACGTATTCTAACACAATATAAAAAAATCAGGATACGTATCTGAGCACGTATTCTGAGGACGGGGTATTACAACTAATACCAAACCTAGTCGACTAATAGAAGGAAAATTGCCTAGTCTAGTCGACTAACTCTATAAGCAAGTCGACTATAGGCAGTTTCTGACTGTTGGACAGTTTTCGTTATCTGGTCTTTTGTGCAACGAATTCCAACGTTTCTATCATTTGAATTTGAATTGCTCCTATAACTACCCTAACTTACCCTAGTCTTCAGCTATATAAAGGGTAGTTAGTCCAAAAGGCCAAATACCAAGAAAAATCTTCAGTTTTCCAAAGCCAAAATTCTGTCAAAATCTGAAAACTGATTCCAACTTCTGTTCTTCACCAAAAGTCATTTCCATTGTGAAGTTCTCTGAAGTTTCTCCTATACTGGACCTTGTCCACGTTCATACACAATACCAAGGCTTATAGGAAAAGTTGTAATACTCAAAGCAAGCATTGTACACGGGTGGCTTCTTGGTGTAGAAGCAGTTGTATAAGGTGAAGTGTATTCTCTTGGTGGAAGAGAAGGTGTTCTCTTGGATGTAGAGAAGGTGTACACATTTGGCAAAGGGGATTGTCAAGTGGTGTGCATGGTTGTGATTTTGGGTGTACAAAATCAAGGATAAAGGAAAATCTCAAGCGGGTGGCTTGGGGACTGGATGTAGGTCACAAGGACCGAACCAGGATAAATCTCTCTGTTTGCGTTTGTCAATTTTCTGAGATTTGTTTTCCTTTTGCAAGTTTATTTATTTGCTTAACGTTAATCCTTCTTGTTTTAGTTTTGTGTTGACTTGGGTATTTTCAGATTCATAATTGCCAACAGAGATAGTTCCGCATTTGTCATCATCTCGGGGACCAACACCATCTCCCTCTCCATCTTCCCCGTTCCCATCACCATCACCATCACCTAACTCTACCCAAGCCCGACCTTCCCTTTCCTTAGCCGGTCACCCATCCGGCCGCCTTCTAGTTTATGGCCATCTCCAGCCATACCCCTCTCGCATACCCCTCGCTCTCCTTCTCTCTCTTCTCCTATCTCTCCTATAGCCACCCCCTCTCTCTCTTTCCTTTTCTCTCTCTATTTTCCCTCCCCTCTATTTTGCTCTCTCCGTTATTTCACTCTCTTCACACGTTCTACTGGAGTTCGTCGCCGTATCCGACTCGTTCTAGGTGAGTACTCATTTTGTGTCACACTAGAAAATGTAATTGTATATGCAAATACCTGATATTTGTATATGCGAGTACCTGTTCGATGTTGATGCTAATACTTGTATTTGGTTGTTGTTTTATGCGTGTATCATTAGTTGTGTTTGCTAGTTCAGGTTGTCTAAAAATTACTGAAGACTTTGACGCAGACGCAGACCTCGCATCCTTTGTCAAATATGAGGTCGAGTTCCAACCTCAGACGTGGATCTCACATCCTTATCAAACACGAAGGTCGTGTTCCAACCTCAGACGCGGACCTTGCATCCTTTGTCAAAATGCGGAGGTCATGTTTTAACTCCAAACGTGAGGGAGCGTGAGCATGTAAGCTTCACATTTCAACGCTAAAGTGAGGTCTACATCCAACGTAGACCCGCCAGTTACACCCATTTTTTCCAATTAATGAGGGAATAATCCCATTAATGGAGGAATTTAAGGGGTCAGGTACACCAAAAATCCTTTATAAATAGCTATGAATAGCTAGAGAATATCCCCCATGGAGGTTGAGGGCAAAGAGATATGCTTGATGCTTGAGTCTTGAAGCTGGATAATCTGAGAAGGCTAAAACTGAGCACAAGGCTGCTAAATACACATTGTGTGGAAGAATGTTAAGAAAGAAATAAGAGAGGATTCTATACAACTTGCTGAGTTCAAGTTTAATCTCTTTGAGATTTTAGCTACTGATTAAGGTTTTATACTTTATCGGTGTGCTTTCAATGAGAGCAAAAAGATTTGAAGATCAAGCTTCTGGTTCAGCTCAACAGAGAACAAGATTCACACTCCACCAATACATCAAGAACTTGGCGTCAAACAAATGGGAGATTTGACCATTTTCTTTTTCTGTAATCGGATTTTGATCCGCTGTAATCTACTTTGTAATCAATTAAAGATTTTTACACGCTTCAAATTTTTTAGGATGCAAAAAATAAAACTGTTGGGGTTTGTTTTCTCTACCGAAGAGAAGGCCGTAGCACAATCCGGCCTTAAGCTTCTTGGATCAACGGTCAAATCGCTCGTCGTTGAATTCGACCAAGAGAAGTTCGTACAACTTCTCTCATCGGGCTCTATTAACCCCAAAGTCCCAAGTGAGACTGGCTCTCAAGTCTCTTCAGAGACTTCTCATAGAGAAGCTCATACGCTTTTGATAAAAAAAGTGGCTCAATTCTCTTGAGGTTCTGACAACCTCTCGTGGAGTCAACATGGCTTGCGACAACATCTTTCAGCCAATTTCTTGGCTCACGATCAACACAGTGACAGAGGGCAATCTCGCTGCCAAACTCCTCCCAAGGCTCAGCAAAATCAGCTTGCAGGGGGTTCGCAACAACTTTACGAGCCAAGAGGATTGCTGATCGACGATGAAGACATGGAGCTCGCCATCAGCAAAAAAAAGTTAAAGACAATGTTGTTTGCACTAAATGCGATGCTTACGTCCCTGCTTCAAAATGCGACACTTGCTGAGAAGTGAACTACGCGTCTCTGCATCAAAATGCGTGGATCGCGTTCAGCAGAAGACTGCTCCAGAACACGACCTCCGCGTTTCACTTCTAAAACGCGAGAGTCGCGTTCAGTAGAAGACTGCACCAAAACGCGACCTTCACGTTTCACTTCAGAAATGCGAGGTTCGCGTCCAACCCTAAGAGGCCAAGTTCAAATGTGAACTGGGAAGCCCTCATCCTCAGTTTGAGGCTAGTTCTTCAGATACCTCTGCAACAGATTTGAGGGACTACTTGGTGAGAAAAAAGAGTGCTCATCAAATCGCTCAATAGTGCTATTGCGAGCAGCTCATCTCGGTGATGCTCTCTAATTGTCATTGCAACTTTCAAATGACTAAGACGTCTGTTTTTAGCCGATTGTCAAAGGCTTCAAACTCAAACTCCGCTAAGAGATGATAATCTTACAAGAAGAAGTCATTTCCTGATGCTGAGTACCGGAGGTAACTTCCAAATAGTGGGTCTTAGCATCTCACCAAGTAAGTTGAAGGGGAAGCAACTTATCCTTAGTTCTGAGGAGTCAGATACTGAACGTTCCTCATGCTTGAAAGAAATACTGATCGAACCTGAAGTAATTTACCGACGCACTCGGATCCGAACCGAAACAGTTCCCCAATCAACTATAATTTACTAGCTAGAAGGATTGAGGCGGACGATAAGCACTCTGCCATCGTGGGATCTCATTCATCTAACTCTTATAAAGAGACAGAAGCCTTCACATATATGTTTGATATTTCAGAAGAGAGTCAGAAAATTTGAGGAGTAAGCTAGAGTGCAACAGGCACAACACGAGATACTTCAAGCCAATAAGAGTCTATCAATGATCTTAAGAAGATGATAGCTCTTTTGCTTAAAGAGTCAAAGAAGAAGACGAAAGTCCGAAGACTAAAGCTTCTTCCCACAAAAGCAAGAGTAAAGAGGAGGATGAAAACTCTACCTTCAAATACTCTGATGGCAATAAGAATAACACTGGATATAAAAATTCTGAGTCTTCTTCTAAAGAACTAGAGAATTCAGAAGATAATCATGTCAAGAATATGAACGAGCTTGAGAAACGCCTTGAGGCTATCTCAAATCGAAGCAATCTTCAATAAGTGGGGGTGGTCAGATCATACCTGATCGAGCGAGATTCAATCTATCCTCTCTGGTTCAAGGCACCGAATATGCACGCCTTTGATAGCTTTGCCAAATCAACATATATACTACTTCAAATCTTAAATAAGGAATGTAGTATCAAACGATGCCATCATGGCTCATTTATTCATCGACACCTTTAGGGGGTTGCCTTTGAATGGTTCATGAAGCTTTCTGCTGGCTCTATCAAGAAATGGGCAAATCTCGAGAAGCTCTTCTTGGTGTGATTCTTTGAAGATGACACCAAAGTATCTATGCCAACCCTTGCTATAAAGCAGAAGAAAGAAGAGTTAATCAAAGCATTTGTGAAGAGATTTTGAAGTATGACTCTCCGATGTCTAAGTGGCATGACGCAGTCTACACTGGTAGAGACTTACCGTCACAATCTACAAACCACACTCTTAGCTCAAAAAAGAGTAACTCAAAGTCGCACCTGGAAGCAAATAGTCTTACAAGGCGAACGAGCAGATGACATGTTGCAAGAGTAAGGCAGGAAGATTACAAGCGCATGTAGCATTGAATTTACTAGGCAATGAGGTGATCCGACTTTTATCACTGCCACATTCAATAGTTACCTCTGAATAGTCTAAATCTTTCCATCGGTATAATGTCAAAGACTATCTGTGTTTATCATCCCTATGGAATAAAATACCCCTGGAAGTACATCATGTACTACTCCAAAAAAAAGTCTTATCTATGATCAAGTTAACATCACATCTCTGATCAAATAAGCACTTACAGGGAACGCCAGTTTCTCTGTAAGTTCCCCACGGAGTTTATACTATAATCTCCAGCAAGATTTTAAAAGTTATCTGTGGAACAACAATCCAACACCTTCGACGACTAAAGGATAGAGGAACACATTGGCTTTTAAATACAATACAAAATCCTGGATAACTCATCATGCCGAGGGGAATAGCATGGCTAGCCAAATTCAAATGGTAGTTGGTAAAGGCATACCAAATCTGTTGATAGCTGAGGATCTGCTAAAAATCTAAGGGAGTAATTCCACCAATCTCACCAAAATCCCTTACCAATTCCCTTCCATGAAATGACAGGTCTTCAAAAAGCTGTATTTATTTTCCCAGTAAAATAAATTACGGATCAAACATGTCACGTTAACATTCCACCTCTGATAACAAGATTTCAATATATTCCTAGTGGGTATATCTTCCATTTGTCAATTCTCTTCAATAGAATAACAAGTCTACCAAACTTGCTCAAATCGCAAGACAAATCTCGATCAAGTTAACATTACACCTCTGACCAAACTTGCTCAAATCGCAAGACAAATCTCGAACAAGTTAACATCACACCTTTGACCAAACTTGCTCAAATCACAAGACAAATCCCAGTTAAGTTAACACCACAACTCTGATCAAACTTGCTCAAATCGCAAGATAAATCCTGATCAAGTTAACATCACATCTCTGATCAAACTTGGTCAAATCACAAGACAAAACACAGTTAAGTTAATACCACACCTCTAACAGTAATTCCTCTTTAATGCTAAGTTAACACTATACCTCTAGCATTAATCTCACTGTTAAGTTAACATTACACCTATGACAGTGATCTCCACGATTTTCTCAGTAAAAGCAAGACCTTTTGGTGCTAAGTTAACCGTTACCTTTAGCATATATCCTTGTCAAGTTAATATCACACCTCTGATAATTTAATTTGCTCAAATCGCAAATCCATCTCACTGTTAAATTAACATTACACCTATGACAGTGATCTCGATTTTCTCAGTGAAAACGAGATCTTTAAGTGCTAAGTTAATTGTTACCTCGAGCATATATCTCTGTTATGTTAATATCACACCTTTAACAGTTATCTCCTCGATTTTCTCAAGAAAATAAAACTTTTAGTGCTAAGTTAACACTACACCTGTAGTACTCATCTCACTGTTAAGTTAACATTACACCTATGATAGTGATCTCCTCAATTTTTTTAATGAAAATGAAATCTTTCAATGCTAAGTTAACAGTAGACCTCTAGCACTCATCCCTGTTATGTTAACATTACACCTCTAACAATTATCTCCTCAATTTTCTTAGTGAAAATGAGACCTTTTAGTGTTAGTTAATCATTACCTCTAGCACGCAAAGTAAGTCCCTATCAAGTTAACATCACATCTCTGACAGTAACTTCCTTTCCTATTCAGCTTTCCCAACGAAGTTATCCAAAGTTCAATTGCTAAGTTAACCATTACCTCTGACAATCAAAAATCATCGCTTTGGTCTGTCTGATGTTCCAAATAGAAAGGAAAATAGACGCAATAAACTTGCTATGACTTCTGCAAACAGTTTAACAGTATACAGGTAGGAAAAATCAACAACTCAACTGGTTCAACGTTACACCAAAAAGCAAGTCAAAGCTTAAAAAGTTCCAGATTGCGCTTTTGGATACTTATGATGATCTTTCCTGGAGGCTTCAAGTAGTTCAATAGTACACTCACGACGACCAAAATCCAGACAAGATCAAGCTCAGGGCAAGCCCAAGGCAACATAAAGTCTAAAGTATTTTGAAATCCATCATAGTCAACTGTGAAGTTTCAAAAAGTTTGGAGGGGTTCTGTAAGCTGTCTAAAAATTATTAAAGACTATGCCTCAAATTTGGACCTCACAAACGTGGAAGTCGCGTTCCCAAACTCAGACGTGGACCTCGCATCCTTTGTCAAATGCGGAGGTCGCGTTCGAACCTCAAACGCGGATCTCGTGTCCTTGTCAAACACTAAGGTCTCCAACGTCAGATGCGGACCTCGCGTTATTTATCAAAATGCAAAGGTTATCTTTTAACTCCAAACACGAGGGAGCATGAACTTGTGAGCTTCGCATTTTAACGCTAAAGTGAGATCCACATCCAACACAAGACTCGCATTTCTACTGTAACTTATAGCCACAAAGTGGGTCAGTTGCACCCACTTTTTCCCACTTAATGAGGGATTGATCCCCAGTAATGGAGGAATTTAAGGGGTCAGTTACACCTCAAAATCCTCTATAAATAGTTATGAATAGCTGGAGGATATCCCTATGGAGATTGAGGGTAAATAGGTATGCTTGATGCATGAGTCTTAAAGCTGGATAATCCAAGAAGGCTAAAACTGAGCATAAGGCTATTGAACACACATTGTGTGAAAGAGTGTTGAGAAAAAAAAGAGGATTTTCTACAACTTGCTGAGCTTAAGTTTAATCTTTTTGAGATTTTAGCCACTGATTAAAGTTTTATACTTTACCAGTATGCTTTCAGTGAGAGTAAAAAGATCTGAAGATCAAGCTTCTGGTTCAGCTCATCAACAGAGAACAAGATTCACTCTCCACTACTACGTCAGGAACCTGGCATCAAACAAAGGGGAGATTCAACCATTCTTCCTCTTCTGTAATCGAATTTTAATCCGCTGTAATCTTCTTTGTAATCAATTAAAGATTTTTACATGCTTCAAATTTTCTGGGATACAGCTTGTGCATGCAATTTGTGGGTGAATGTTGTAATTGTGTGGTGTGATGCATGTATTTATATGGGTTGATGCTTGTAACAGTGTAGGTGATACTTGTGTATGTGCGTACTACTTTGTAATACTGGATTATTGTGGGATTGGACGAACCTTCGTGGTCATTAGCCTTCAGCCTTCACTCTAGCCTTGGGCTCAACCTTTGAGCTCATCTCTACCCTTCGGGCTTAACCTTTAGATTTTACTAACTCTGTCAGGTAGGCGAGCTTAGCGCTCAGTGCTTTACAGCTAAACTTCCCATAGCTTCCCCATGTATGTTAGCATGGCGTTCATACGCTCGCTTCGCCATGTGCGTCTAGCTTCGCCGCGAGCGTGGCTTTGCCGCGAGCATTAGTAGAGTGTATATACGTACTTGCTACGCTGTGAGCATTAGCCCTGTCAAGCGCGTTAGCATTTAGAGTTGCACGCTAGCTTTGCCAGGAGCCGACTATGCCGTAGGTCGAGCGTTATGCTGACACGACCTAGTTTCGCTCCAATTTAACTAGCCCCTGCCTGAGTATTTGTTATCGTTATGATGGTTGTGAAGAGTTTAAAATATTTCTTTACACTATTTTCATGTACTAGGTTGCGTGACCAGCTACTTGTATGATGTTGTGATTACTTACACTGTTGTACTCCTAGTATCACGACACCTAACCTGTTACTTGCATGGTTCTTGTACCACATCATATGACACTCATGTTATCCGGACACAGAGGAATGATGTGTGAAGCTAAGTGCCATATAGAGCAAAGTGTAAAGCCACATACGTGGTGGGGGCCACCTCTTGGTACCTGTGGGGGCCACCTCTAGGTCCTACACTGTCCTCAGTCATCCATACCCAGCATATAGAAGCCACAAGGAGCAAGGTGCCACACCACATACGTGGTGGGGGCTACCTTTTGGCATCTGTGAGGGCCACCTCTAGGTTCCACAATCGCGTCCTTAGTGCACCTGTCATTCATTACACGATACATTACCCGGTACACAATGCACTTAAAAAACTGAGCAATGATAATATGAGGAGCGTGTGTTATTTGGTCACTCCCTTATTTGAAAAATGGCATTCGTATGTCATGATTCAGATGAGTTCTGCCAGAGTATGAACTAAAGTATGAATAGCCTGTAGTATGGGAACTGAAAGGGAATGACTAAAATAACAGATGATACTAATTATTATTATTGTATAATTAAAGTACCTTACTCGTCACTTGCTTGACATTATTTCTATTTTACTATTATTAATTCCTTATATTCTTGTTTACTACACTGCACTTGCATGACTGAGTCACGCACATTACTCTGTACATAATGATAATATCAAGAACATATGTTATTTGATCACTCCCTTGTTCGGATAAGGTATCAGACGACACATTCGATC
Source organism: Agave tequilana (assembly GCA_038442645.1). Taxonomy (NCBI): domain Eukaryota; kingdom Viridiplantae; phylum Streptophyta; class Magnoliopsida; order Asparagales; family Asparagaceae; genus Agave; species Agave tequilana. The sequence goes on along the minus strand of JAVJIF010029457.1, from coordinate 750 downwards.
AGTTCTGCTAGAGTAGGGACTCCAGTATAGACAGCTAGTGGATGAGACACTGAAAGGGAATGTTAAAATAATATGTGATACTGAATATTATTATTATTAAGTATATAATTAATACACTTGTCGTCTCTTGCAGGATATTATATCGTGCTATTGTACTAAACTCTTGATTTGCATACTTTCTAGTTTAGTACTTATTCTTTATTTACCATTGTTGTATGCTTGCATGACTGAGCCACGTCACTATGATCATGTACATGTGTGCTTGTCTGTGCACGCCACTTAACTTTATTTTATGATTTCATTGGGTTGCTTTCTGACAACCCCTGGACCTAGGGGTGGCAGATGGGTTGCGACCCACCGACCCGACCTGACCCGACCCAGAGTTAGCGGGTCTGGGTTTGGGCTAATCGGGTTTTGGGTTGTAATCGGGTCGACCCGTTTGACCCGATTATTAAATGGGTCGGGTCGACCCGAACCCGTCAGACCCGCTTGACCCGCCAGACTCGATTATTCTCTCTCCTCCTCGGCCTCCTCGCCTCGATCGCCTCCGTCGCTGCCCACCACTCCTCCTCTTTGCCTAAATAAATTGTCAAAAATATGCGTGAGCCCATTTTCGAACCAATAACCTCTAGTGTGTGAATTTAGTGCGATGACCAACTATACCACCCAACAATTTGATAATAAGTCTAAAGAATTTGTATTTAAGGTTAATAATTGGGTCAAACGGGTCGGGTCGGGTTGATCCAACTA